>OZ008357.1:721901-885033 GCA_963931975.1 Cataclysta lemnata
AGTAAGTCAGGTCAGGCAGCAGTATGGATTGGAACATTGTCATCCCAATCACTCTCCCTCCGATCATCGGTCTGTCGACATGGTCCTTTCCGAAAATGTACTAGTGATGAATGAATGAATTTATAGAATCAGAAATATATTCATTCATTAATCACTAGCATCATTTCAGTGCGATATGAATTAAAAGAAAATGGATCGCTCGATGAAGTCTGACCAATATGAATGAAAGAGAAAACATACTGCGCTGACCCCGAATAAACTAGGAACAGGAGATCTACTATAATTCTCCGAACGAAACTTGTCACTCGAACCAAAATAAAACGAAACTGTGGAAGTGATTCTACTCTAATACAATGTTCGGATGCTCAAACGAATAATTTTAAGAGTACTAGTTTATGCTACGATTATACGAGTTACCTTAGTCAATGTAAATTATCCGTATTGTACCAATGTTGGTTGTCAACTAACTCAAACGTTCCTATACAAACTTTTTAGTTGGTTTCAAGCGAAGAGGATAGTACTAAGAAGGGTTCACGTAAAGAGGACAGTATACGACGGGTTTCTAGTATTTCAGGTTTCGTCAAATTGAGTTTAAAAATCCGAACGAATACATGTCAAATTCGAATTTTGCAATCAATATCAAACAATTTTTGCTCGAACGAAGTTTCGGTCCGACAAATAAAATGATAGTAGGAATCGTGCGAAATACCGGCCGCAGTTTCCATGTTCGTCGAATTCTAGTAGGCCCCCAGAGCAAGGAGAAGAAACAAAGAAAGAAAGAGTGTCAAATGGGCTCACGATGGCGGCGGTGGCGGGCGGCGGCGTGGCCGAGGCGGGCGTGCCGGCGTGGTCCTTGTGCGCCGGGGTCGGCGACCGCTCCCTCGCCTCGCGGTCCCGCTCCCGCTCCTTGGCCCCCGCCAGGGCGTTGGTCTTCTTGGTCACGTGCAGCTGCTGCGACGCTCGCCCCGACACGTACCCGCCCTGCACGACAAGCGCGCGCTCCTGTAGTTTGGTTAGGGAGCCCCTAGCCTATAGCATCTGTCTTTTGATAGTTCTGTTGGCGGGTCGGCGACGGCACTAGGGGGAGGGCGACTGCCCGTCAACTGTGCCGCCTCGGTGTACTTACTGGACGAAGGGAGCGTCCATTTCATTGTTCTCTTAGGCTTAGCTAGAGAGGGAGTCGACTTTGCTACCTCGATGCACTTACTAAGCTATTGAAGAGCAGAGCCTCCTGGCACAGGATTAGATACTTAAAAGGAGACTCTTTCAGACTCTTCTACTACGTCTCATATGGACCCGTTAGGCCCGAATTCACCGACACGTAAAACAACTGATTGAAACATAACTGCCGGATTTTTGACATTTATTCCATACTATATAAATGTCAAAAAGAACCGATTAAATAATAAGCGACTGTTTACGTGTTGGCGAACTCCAGCCTAATTGTCCCATACCACCCATCATTGTATTGGGCGACTCTAGGAGGGGTCGACTATGCTACCTCGATGCACTTACTGGATGAAGGGTATTGTATTAAAAAGAAAGAGGAGGCAGAGCAACTATGCTACCTAAGTAATAAGTACTACCTTCCTAAGCTATTGAAGAGCAGAGACTCCTGGCACAAGTATTTAGACACTTAAAAGGAGACTTTCAACTTTGTCAACAGAAGTCTTTCAATAGATAGGTACTTATATAATTAACAATTTTTAATATCTTTATAAAACTGTGCCCGATATATGGCAATAGGCTCGCCACCTATTACATGGGACCTAACATAATTGGCGAAATGTGGGTACTAGTTCACCTCTGCCTACCCCTTCGGGGATATAGGCGTGATTTATGTATGTATGTATGTATAAAAGTTCAAATATCATCAAATGCAATGGTAATTAAATATATTATGGTATGTTATTTACTTCAGTTATTAATGTAATTTTTATTAAAATATGATCAAACTAATGACGGAAAGAATCTACCGCTCGCTCTTTTATCATTTAACTACAAAGGAATACCTGACTTCGACGTTGAATTCTAATGTAGAATAGAATTGTAGTACCAAAATAACTGTATAAGTATTATGTCGTACCTAAAGGTTAGTACACACTGAGGTTGCAGAGTTAACACACCACACAAAGTCACAAGTTAGATAAAGCCAACAGAATTATCAAAAAGAAAGACGGATGCTCAAATTGAACACATTGTGTGTATGCCCTAAATGTTATTTTCATTTAACCCTTTATCACTTACACTTTAATTGGATTATTAACCTTTATTAGGTTATTTATTATTTATTTTTTAATTATTTTACTACTTTTATCGGGTTTAACGACCACAATAAAACGCTAAATTTTCTAGGCCATTTGAGATGTCAGTGGAGAGCTTAAATTATTTATGCAATGCCAAGTAATAAAGGGTTAAATATTTATACAGTACACAAACTAAAACAAAAACATTTAGTAATTTCTAAGAAATATTATATAAATACGGCCTTCAAATTAATCGACCTGAGAAGCGCGACATTTTCTACACACTACAAAGAATTAAAACAGATTGCAAAGTGGCAATCATCGCAATACTATTTGCTGAAAACTGTACAAACGTTATTGACAGCTCGCCTGAATTGAAATGTCTTTTTACAATTATCCAACTGTCCAAAACCATGAAAGAATTATTCGAGTTATTGAATATTTTCTTGAGGCTATTTATTACAAGGAGAATATATACTCTTTATTGCACTTGAAAAATAAATAATAACTTATAGTTAGTTTACTGTTTGCAAGGGCGGACTTATCTCTAAAAGAGATCTCTTCCAGTCAACCCATGAATGTTGGTGATATAGTTATGCGGGTAACTAACAAAAAGAATGCATTGAACTAAATCTGTAATGTCTATAAGATGGGACAATAGATTTGAACACAGCGAACTGTTTCGTCTTTGCACCATAATCACATCATCGGTATTGCTTTGCTTTCTTTTTATTAAAAAGTATTTTTTATGCTAGTATAAATATCTCTTATACTGTACGCCTTGGTAAATTGCGAACTAGTTCGTTGTTTGTTAAAATTATATATTTACACAATATGTATACCACTTACCTGGATGAACGTAAACAAAAAAACACATCTAAAAACCATGCACCACAAAACATTCGCTTATTCTACTATCGTTGACAAGAATATAATGTCATTGTAGACTTGTAGACAACCAATCATATCACAGATAATTATAATTTTTTCTGAAATACGATTGGTTGAGGAATTGGGACGTCCATATCACGAATAGATCGGAGTTTTCTTGTCCTAGATGCGAAGTACTAAATCAATATTTTAGTGTACTTAATGGGATACTTCTTTTTTATAGTTTCGGTGTTTTTTTTATGGAGACTTGAGTTCAATTTAATGCATATAATTTCGCTATAATACTTATTGTATTATACTTACTATATTGGGAAGCGCGGTCCTGATATTTCGTTAACCAAGCAATGTTATATTCATATAGGCCGGTTATTGAATAGGTAACCAAAGCAATAGTAATTTGAGTTCCTCCATGCTTCGAAAGACACGTCAAGCCGTTGGTCCCGGCTACATCTGGACCTAGGCTGTTGGCCGAGAGGCCTTTACAGCATCTGCCAGGTTTTTTGGGTAAGGCGAAACCCTTGTCCTCAAGCCTTGCTGTCGAGCACACCCTGAGAGAATATCTCCACAGCATGCGTCCCCCATGGGGGGACGGCATCTCCCGGGGGAGATGTACTGCCGCGGAGAGCCTCACGGGACGCCCGAGTCGGAGCTTGGATCGACAGGCCTGAGGGTGCCTCTAAAGGACCTCGGCTCAGGCGTGCCGTGTAGTGGGGGGTCAAGGGGAGAGCTAGCCGTCTGTCCTCTCAACGGACACATGGCGAGGGCACTTGCCGAGGGTACCTCGAGCGACATGGTGAGGGGACTTGCCAAGGCTACGTCGAGCGGCATGGTAAGGGGACCTGCCGAGGGCACCTCGAGGACACGTTTCCAATGTATAGCGTTATTTATTTCTTTGACGATTCATGAGTGTAGGTATATAATGATACCTTATATGAATAAGCCACATTTTCAGTTTCAGTTTCCTGGTGCCTGGTGGTGGACCTGCGGTGGGTACCTTGAGCGACATGGTGCAGGGCTCGGCGTCCTCGCCGGCCAGCCACTCGTCGGCCGTGAGGCTGGCCTCGTCGCTGAGCGTGTCCGGGTACAGGTCCTCCTGGAACAGCTCCGACTTGCGCGGCACCGTCATCGACACCACCTGCGCAGGCGACGATCACCGCTTTAAACCGACCTCACAAAACGAGGAGGCTCTCAATTGACAACATATCATTTTTTCAACATACATACTTTTATTATGATGATATATGAAATTAGACAGACAATGAAGACACGCCATATTTTTTATTTTCTTTGAATTCCGTAGTTTTCATAAAAAAAATCATGATTAACATTCCGATCATTCTAAATCTAAACAGATATGAGCGCCAAATGACGTCACAATGTGTCCGGTATCAAAAATAAACATATTATTTGAAATGTTTGAAATTGATTTTTAAGTAATATACGTTTTAAATTAGTTAAAATAAAAGTCTCGGAAGGATTTCAAATGTATTGTTACTTTATTAATGTTATTTTCGACGATAACTATTAATAACAATGGATTTGATTCATGTCTGACAGATCTGATGACTTTTTTGCTGTCAGTCCGTGGCTGTGACGCCAACGCATGTTTTTTACATTTTTTTCTGTAATTAAGTATGTAAAAAAATATTTTCTAAGTCAGGATTGGAAATTAAAGAAACTGTATTTTTATTTTAGGGGGTCATAATCTTGGAAATGTTGTCAATTGACGTCTCTGAGTGCGGCAGGTAGTATATATCTTAAAGCTATTTTGCTTTAAGATATCATAGACATGTATGCCGTATGCATTGAGATAGATCATTGTTATGGTCACCTGACAAAGACCGGAGTTGTTGAGCCTGTAGAACTTGGCTATCTCGCAGGTGGCCACGTCGCAGCCTCGCTTCGGCATCATACCGATACCTGTTGACGGGACAAACTTAAATTTAACCGCACCATTAACTTAAAATAGCTCATTAAAAAAGTAGCCTTGTGGTGACAGCAGCAGAGCAACTTTCAATAATTTTATGTCACACCTGACCATAAAGTGGATTTCTCTTAAAATCTTCAAAAATCCCACTTCCTGGTCAGGGGGTGACTTAAAACTGTAATGTTACCTCGGGTGTTAAATACTTGCGATCTGAGACATATTTTGTTTTATCGCCCTTGGTGCAAAAGCTATTATGTTATTTGCTTACCTCTTTGTGGGTCAGGCGTTTGGAAAGTGTTGATGTAGTGGACGAAGGGAGGCTCGGGCGTCACCTGTAATTCGATGAAACGAAACAAAGTGTGAAATATTGTTTAATTTTATACCTATTTGTGGAAATTTGTAATTGGGCAGCAGGAGGGGGGGGGCGGGGGGGGGGTTAGATTCCCTAGCATATTGAAGACTCGCGGGTCCATATATGCCACTTTTCCCGCGCAGTGGTGACTATGAGCCAGCCAAGGGAGGCGGAAGAAAGAGTAAGCAAGAGAAGAGCAGAGCCGTATCTTTATGTTATGGCCGATTCTTCCAATATTTTTCCATCCATAGAGGAGACTTTTGCCCCAGCAGTGGAGACATTGAAATAATGATGACTTTACCGCGTTAGATATTAAAGACTCGTGTGTGCAGTGGTGACAATGAGGGAGCTACGGGAGGTGGGAGTAGAGTGAGCAAGAGAAGGAGAAGAGCAGAGCCGTACCTCGAAGTAGCGGATGACCGAGTCGCCCTTGCCGCACAGGTAGATGAGGTTGGTGTCGGGGTCGTAGAGGGGGAACATGACCCCGTTGCTGGTGTCGATCTCCACGGTGACGATGGGCTCGCTGAGCGCGTCCGGCGTGCGCAGCGTGTACTGCCGCTCCGACATGCGGCTGAACCTAGGACAGAAACCTCCAATCTCATCACTGACCTCTATTATACAAGTACGCTGGACTGAATACTTCTACTAAAATGACAAATGTTTCTTGTGCCGATTTGAAGCGCCCCCTCGAGCGGCAAGGGTACTAAATATGACTTTGTTGCTTGTATATGACATTACAAATGTACCATCAGCGCAAAAATAGCGATAATCAAATAAGTTTGTCATCCAAAAATTGATGCCATTTTGACTATCGCCATCTTGGCGCTGATGGCACTGGTGTACGAAGGTGAACGTGCACGGAACTATTATGAGAGATGCCAGATCCAAAAACATTTGACATTTTAGTAGACGTATTCAGTCAGCGTACTTGTTTAATAGAGGTCGGGTGTGTTTGGCGCGTTTCGTGGTGTCAGTCAGATTTTATTTCGATAATTCTAAAATTGGTTCAGAGTGGATTTTGTGCAGTGAAAGTGGTGTTATTTTGATGCACAAGCATCCGCGTTGATGTGCAATTATACAGAATAATTGAAAACAAGTCTTGTGATGTGTTTGATGTTGTGGTGAAAACCATTTGAAAAGTGGTTTTGTCCACTTCATCAGGCACCATCATGGACTCTGTTACCATTAAATTCGCTCCAAGCACTCCCTAGATGCGTTAAAATGTGTGACACCCATATTTTAACGTAAAATTCATTTCATTCATACATTTCACCCACTCATTATTTCATAAGGCTACAGATAAAATATACACTAAAGACTTGGCTGTATGGGCTAGACCCTTTGCCTTACCTAAAATATAGGGAGAATTAAAAAAAATAGAGGTCAGTGCATCTCATACTCTCTCATAGACTCTAGGCTAACAGGTTAGGTTCTTCAAAAAAAACCTATTTAAAACGTGAAGTCTTAATTGAATGATCACTTACCCGGTGGTGAAGACAAGACCGTGCTTGAGGAAGATGGCGCGCGATGCTTTGCTACCCTCATGAGCGATTGCTTCAGACTCCACCTCGCCTTTACGGGGGTCGATGATCCTACCGACAAAAAAGTCGATTAATTTTTTTAACAAAATCCCACCCCAGGCTTGTCAAAGGATAAGGTCAATAGAAAGAGGTGGAGAGACGATCTGGAGGCAGACTACAGATATTGACGGAATTGGCTCTGGATCGCTCGAGATGGAGGACTACGGGGGATGCCTTTGCCCAGCAGTGTGATTTTGTAGACTATTTTGTTATTTTTTATTAATTAATTAATTAATTATTATTGGATTGGTGTGGATTGAAAGAAGACGGCGAATTAACCGTAGATTTTGACGGCGAAAAACCGTGAGTGTACAAGAGGCTGGAGTTCACCACCACTTAAACAGGCGATTATTATTTAACCGTCAGTTTTTGACAGTTCTGCCATACGATGAAATGCCAAAAACTGATGTTTAAATAATAATCACCTGTTTGTGTATTGGTCACCTCCAGCCTTTACCGAAAGGAAGAACTGTCAAAAACTGCCATACATCTTTTAATAGCTTGTTCCACGTGTTGGTGAACTCGAGACTCAATGAATAGAGTAAAAAGTAAAAACAATAGGCCATTAGCTCTTTATAGTGGACCGTACCTGATCTTCTTGTCGCGACACGTGGTCAGCAGCTTGGAGCCGGTCCAATTCCAGCACGCGGAGTAGATGAGGTCCGGGTGGCAGTCCAGCGAGAGCAGCACCTCGCCGGTGCCCACGTTCCATATCGCTATCTGTGCGCACAGTCGCGGTCAGCTGCTAGTCTTTTCGCTATGATATGACAATTATTCTAGGAGATGGACTGACTACTATCCAGGTTTGATAAATGTCTTTCCAACAAACAAACAAATTAGTTTCATGATCAAAAAGTGATTAATATCTCTGATATTCTCGATGCGTCATTTTGCATAATAACCTGTGAAAGGTAATAAGTATATCTTGATATGTCTGGTGAAAATAGTGTGCTTCTTGGATAGAAAAGAAATGAAAATGTTTCGTAAACAAAATGAGTGAGGTTGACGTACTCCTATTAAATGTAAAAACACTTGTGCCAGGAGCAGCCGCACTCATAAATAGCATAGCAGGCATATTTTACTTTGGCGTATTTGACAATGTAGTACGTCTATATAGTATTGTGTCAATGATAATTATGTATAAATAATAACATTAAGGGCCTGTTTCACAATCGACAAGTAAGTTCTAAGTAGCTTACTTCGCAAATCATTTGACAGTTGTAATATGAAATATATGTCAATTGAACTGCAAAGTAAGCTACTTCGAACTTACATGTCGATTGTGAAACAGGCCCTAAGTAAAAAAGTAACAAATATCAAATGATTATACTATATGAGGTAAGGTATAAGTGGTGTCGTTTTCTAAGTTAAGCGGGTGGTTATTATTAAGTATATACGTATCCTTTTTTTTTAAAGACCTAGGCCGTTGGCCGAGAGGCCTTTACATCATCTACCGGGTTTTTTGGGGAAGGCAAACCTTGTCCTCAAGCCTTGCAGACGAGCTTTTCTTGTAAGGGTTCCTCCACAGCAGGCGTTTCCATGGGGAGACGGCATCTCCCTCGGGAGATATACTGCCGCGGAGAGCCTCGCAGGGCGCCCGAGTCGGAGCTTGATATACGTATGCATGCACGTCACGTAGGCACGAGTTTGTCGGTGCCGTGTCTGCTATAAAAACAAAGCGAAGACAACGACTGTACCTGGTTGTCAGAGCCCGCGGTGAGCAACACGTTCTGCGCGGTGGGGTGCCAGAGCACGAGCCCCACGCGCCGCTGGTGGTACACGAGGTCCACCACGGGCTCCGTCAGGGTGCGCGACAGCCCGCCGTCCGGGATCTGCCACACCTGCACCGAACGCCAACAATGGTTTCACGGCTCATGCTCTGCAAGTGCTTATTTGTGCTCTAGCTAGAGCATTTACGTATCTTACTTGCCTTAATATAGACGCATGCATGTGCCTATATTAAGGCAAAGAAAATGAGCCATGCAGCCAAACACAATAAGAAATTCAGAGATTTACTTAAATGTATTGTATGTAAAACACGCTTTACGTGTTGCCTGAGGGCCTGTTTCACAATCGTAAGTTCTGAATAGTTTACTTGACATATCATTTGACAGTTGGAATATGAATTGGCAAGTAAGCTATTCAGAACTTAGCCGTCGATTGTGAAATAGGCACTAAGGCGTGGCTGTTTGGGTGTATGGTCTGATTAAAAATGACAATTCGATTTTTAATTTTAACATTATATAAATGTTAGAAACATTAGTACAAAGATTTTGCTGGTTAGAAAAAGAATTTCGGAAACTTATGATCTTGAGGCGGGAATCGAACCCGCGTCCGCTGCTAGCCGGGCAGGTGCCTGACCTTTCGGCCACCCAAGACACAATTCTTTTTCTAACCACCAAAATCTTTGTAAAAATGACAATTTAAGTAACGACTTTTACAGAGACGTCAATTTACTTTAATGAGTATTTAATGCCAAAAATTTTCATTCAAATCTAGACCATAGACCAGGAAAGAATAGCGATTAGTTTTGAATTGTCATTATTTGACATTAAGTACTCATTAACGTTATTTGACGTCTCTGAGTGCGGCAGTTACTCAAGTAATTACTTTGATAGACACGAGTGTTAGAAGTGAGTGCAAGTTTCGGTCCGAAGTGCGAGCTCACCTTGACGACGCAGTCCTCGGAGCCGCTGGCGATGACGTTGTCGTTGTGCGGGCACCAGGCGATGTCCAGCACGGGGCCCTTGTGCCCGCCCACCAGCGGGTGGTCCGCGGGGATGCGCCCCACCTGCAGAAAGCAGCCCGCGTCATTAATCAATAAATAGATCTTTTTACACTCACACCTATCGTCTAGCCCAAAGTAAGTAGCCTAAGCACTTGTGTTATGGATACTAGATGACGGACATATTTTTAATATAATTATGTATATAAATGTTGAAAATATACTACATAAACATATACACAGCCATGACTCGGAAGCAAACGTTTGTGGTCATCACAAAGTTTGCCCGTATCAGGATTCGAACCCGGAACCTCTTGGTCAATACCCAGCAATCTGAGCATTCGAGCAAAGCGGCCGTCATTGCTGTATTTTTATTCAATAATGTATATTAAAAAGCAAACAAAGTATCATTTCTATTTCTTCTTTATCTCCCGGCCCTGTTTCCAGTCGGTCAGGGGTCGGCGCAGTATGTTTCCTTTTCCATTCATATCGGTCAAATGGCATCAAGCCACTCTTTTTTGATTCATATCATCCATTGCACCGGAAAGGTGCCCGTGGTGAATGAATATATAGTAAAGAGACGGAACGGACCATGTCGAGAGACCGATGAACGGCGAGAGTTATTGGGATGACGACATGCCCATCCATACTGCTCAAGGTTTTGCCTTAGGTTTACAGCCGGCCGTCTGCCCGACACCAACCCTCTTTGGGTTTTTTCTTATTTTTTTACATTACAAAGAAAATATTGGTTAGAAAAAGTGCGAAAAATTATAGTCTTTGTGATGGAATCGAGCCCGCGTCCTATTCAATCATACCACTCGGTCAACCAAGACGTTAGTTAACTTCACGTTGTGTTATATGGATCAAGTTGCTGTATGTGGATGAGGAGAAGTCGAGTGACCGAAGAAAATGGAGAAAGAATTTATAATGCGTAAATAAGCTGATGATTACCTACACATATTAGGTTGGGGAAAAAGTCTTTTCGCATTATAGTATGTATAAACTTGTAATATTATATGTATAAACTCTTTGGCTATACTATTTGTATCTGGCTGGTTTTGGTATCATTGAAAGTTTAAATTTTAAAGAACATAAATCCAAATTCAAATTAGGAAAATGTGTGATTTTCATTTGTTTTTCGTACCGCCAAGATGAGTGAATCTAATGAAGAAATTCGATACATTTTAAAATTTTACTACAAAAAAGGTAAAAATGCAACGCAAGCCGCGAAAAAATTTGCGATGTTTATGGACCTAGTGCAGTGTCTGTGACCCCCGAACACAGAAACGCTAATCAAATTTGGGGCACTGCTGCAAAAGTTAAGTGGACATTACCTGTCAGAATTTGTATGGAAAAACGTCAATTTTGACAACATTTAAATGTTAAGCAAGACTCAAACTTTGATTAGCGTTTCTGTATTCGGGGGTGAGAGTAGCACAAATTTGGTTTAAGCGTTTTCAATCCGGAAATTTTGATGTCAAAGATGCACGTCGCTCTGGTCGCCCTATTACAGATAAAATGGATGCCATTTTTGAAAAAGTGGAGCAAGATCGGCATGTCAGTAGTTACGACGTAGCTGAAGAACTGGGAATTGACCACAAAACCGTTTTGGCGCATTTGAAAAAAACTGGGTACACAAAAAAGCTCGACATTTGGGTACCTCACGAGCTCACTGAAAGAAACCTAATGAACCGTGTACTCATTTGTGATTCTTTATTACGACGTAATGAAACCGAAACATTTTTGAAGAAGCTGATAACTGGTGATGAAAAGTGGATCCCGTACGACAAGAACGTGCGAAAAAGGTCGTGGTCAAAGGCCGGTCAGGCTTCACAGACTGGCGAAACCCGGGTTAACTCGCAACAAGGTGATGCTGTGTGTGTGGTGGGATTGGAAGGGCATTATTCATCATGAGCTGTTACCACCAGGCAGGACCATCGATTCTGAACTCTACTGCGAACAACTGATGAGATTAAAGCAAGAAGTTGAGAGAAAGCGGCCGGAATTAATCAACAGAAGGGGTGTGGTTTTTCATCATGATAACGCTAGACCTCACACATCTTTAGCCACTCAGCAAAAATTTAGAGAGTTTGGCTGGGAGGTGTTAATGCATCCGCCGTATAGTCCTGACCTTGCACCTTCAGATTTCCACCTGTTTCGGTCTCTTCAGAATTCTTTAGGCAGTGTCAGGTTAACATCACGAGAGGACTGCCAAAACCACTTGTCGCGGTATTTTGACCAGAAGTCCCAAAATTTCTATAGCAATGGGATCATGTCCCTACCTACAAGATGGCAAAAAGTTATCGAACAAAATGGTACCTACATACTTTAGTTAAATGTAAATAAACTATATTAAAAAATGTTTTGAATTTTCTTAAAAAATGCGAAGAAACTTTTTCCCCTACCTATTATATAATACAAATATCACTCCTATAGCACCGAAGGGGTAGGCAGAGGTGAGGTAACGCCCACTTTTCGTCCATTGGGTAGGTTATGTCCCACGTATGACGAGCCATTAGGTAGCGAGACTATCGCCATCTATCGGGCACGTAAATCAATCAAAACAAGACAATGATTGTTTAGAAATATAAACTGCCATACGAAAAGCATTTGTGCAACTAAACAGACAAAATAAAGACACCACTTTTACATAAAAACCAACACAGTGAAAGTTTTAATTGGCACTGAAATTATACGAAACAGGTTAAAACGAGGCAATTAGCGCGTTTTGGCGCGCCCCGAGCGCGCAGCATAGATAATAAATCCGCAATGTGGGTCGCGCACTGGCCACTTACAATATTTTTAGGCTGATCTCACTCGCGAGTACAAAACAAAGAGTTTTGTTGGCAATGAGCATTTCCAGACGTTATAAACATCAATGACATAAGTGGCAGTACCTACCGGGAAGCCGGGTCTAAATCTAGGAGATTCATGAAGGCAAGCGATTTACTCCTATTATTCCTACTAATCATAAATAAATCTTTCTGGTTTTCAAATATTATGTCAGAGTTGAGAAATCAATAAAGCCAAAGCCAAAGCCAAAACACGAATGTAACATTTTCGATAGAAAAAAAAAACTCCAAAGATTTTTAGGTTTTATATTTAATTTTATTTTCGGACAAATTATTTAAAACGCAAACTAAGTTTATTAGAAGGGAAATAAATTATTTGTTTGTTTTGTTCTTCCGCCGAAAAGTCATGTATCTCCAATCATCATCATGTAATTCATCTCTGAAATTGCAATGAATTATAATTTGCTAAGTATATTTTATATTTGAATCTAGGTTTAAACGATGCCTCAACATTGCCAATAATATTGCCTGGACCACTTGTATATATTTTAAGCATTAAAAATACATACAGACGCAACAAAAACTGATACTCTTGGCACAGTTCGATATCTAGTAATACAATATTCAAATGGTCCATCGCTGTACAAAGAACTCAGTCGAATTTAGAACAAAATGGAAAAGTTTGCACACATATTATTTAGTATACCTTTATTTAGTATACCTAATTTAAAGTAAAATAATATGTAGGTATGCCAGAAATTATTCCAAAAATTATTGCTGCGTCAGGAACGAACCCGCGTCCTCCGCAACCCGGGCGGTTGTCTATACCGCGACGCTTTAGTCAACTAAGGCCGCTCCAAAAACTGATTCCGAGGGATGAGTTGACTTAATCGGCCAACCAGAACACTGTTTACGTGTTTATGTAGTATGTTAATATATAAAGTTATTATGTATATTAATCTTAAAGTATCCATGACACAAGTGCTCATGTTACTTACTTTGAGCCAGCTAGATGATAGGTGTGAACGTAAGAAATATTTGGTACATAACTTGTTACACAGCCAGGTGAGTTAGTAAAAATACATCGTACTCGCAAGAAATTTACGTGTTGTTCATCATCATCACCCGGCCTTCAAATACTACAAGTACGATAAATATAGGGAGAATGGACCACTACCCGCCAAGCTGGCTCAGTGCGAATTAGTGGGTCATTCTATTTTACCATAATAATATTATATCAAGGCAACGCCGTACATCTAATACCACCTTACGCTGAGGACTCGTTAATTTCTCGTAAATTATAGAAGACGCAAGATGCTCCGCGTAGGAGTGATACATGAATCAGTCAGGATTTACGGGACGTTAGGAATATGTTTAATGCGGCCGTTTTATCACTGACCTAATTTATATTAAGTATTACTACTAGCTGACTTTGTTTTGTCCTTATCGCTTAGTGGTATAGAAAATAGCCTACCTATTCTCAGACCTAAAAAATCTATAATAATATTATAAAGCACGTAATAGTTCGTTTAGTTGGTTGGTAAGACGCGCTACTCTCAGAAACTACTGGTGCAAATAAAAAAATACGTTTTGTGTTGGATTGTCCGTTTGTTGTTGAAGGCTATAGGCTAACAACCGACATTAACGCGAGCTAAGCCGCGAGCGACCACTAGTATACACATAAAATTTCATGACAATCAGTCGAGAGATTTTTAGTACCCTAGCTGCGTGGTAACAATTATCACCAACGCTGCACCACCAAGAGCGGCGTACAAGGAGGCTAGGGGTTAAACAATAACGACGAATGGCAGCCACCGCCTGTCATCCACCGCCTGCCTGCGATTGCGTAAACTAAGCAATATTGTCTATGGCCGGTCATTGGATGGGTGACCAAAAATTTATTATCTTGAGTTGCTGCGTGCTTCGGATGGCACGTTATATAGGCTGTTGGTCCCGGGTGCATCTGCAGTCGTTAATACCCACCAGCCCGCACTGGGTCAGCGTGGTGGGTTATGGCCCATTCTCCCTATATTCTTTCATCCACAGGGAAGGCCTGTGCCCCAGCAGTGGGCACCTTAAAGGGCTTGTGATGATGATGATGAAGGGCAGGGTATGTAAGAGTCGAGCCTCAATAAATGGAAAGGAAAAGATTTTCTTTCCCCCCGAAGGAGATGTGTCCACGTCCCGTGCTACGGGGACTGGGGATTGAACCCGGGACCTCCGGATCTTAATTCCGGTGGACGAACCACTAGACCACGGAGCCCCCACAATATCACCCGTGTGGCGCAGGCCGCGCCGCGAGATGGCCTGGCGCCAACTCTGCACCATTACAGACAAGTGTATCGGCGTGCCTCGACCGCTGCTCGCATATCAAAGCCACACGGAAGGATAAATATGCACTACGAGTATTTTGACTGTAGGTAGAGGTACGCAATGTGTCACGTTTATTGTTAGCTATTTGCCTATGATAAGACTCTGTTATTACCTGTTTACTAGTTAATATTTATCACGAAACTACTAAGCGATTACTGAGTACATTAATAACCTAGTGGGGGGGTGGTGACACTTGTATTCTGCTCTGCCTTCACCACACGGCAGAGCAGAATACAAAAATGTCACCACCCCCATCTCTCCCGTGGGTGTCGTACAAGGCGACTAAGGGCAGCAGCTTTCCTCTCATACCACCTAGCAATATACCGTGATTTGAGTGGCTGATATATGGCAATATGCCCGCCAGCCATTACATTTGACCAAACTTAATTGGTGAAAAGTGGGTGTTAAATTCACCTCTGCTTACCATTCGGGGATATAGGCGTGATTTTTGTATTAATTTATGTATGTATAATACAATAAAGGACTTATTAATAAAATCGGTTTATCTATGGACAAGTTACTCAGTGTTTTTTCTCTTTCCCTAGCAATATAATCGTTTGAATGCGCGAAAATAAATCATTGAAATAAAAACCTAAGCCGAAACCTTGAGCAGTATGGATTAGAATGTTGTCATCCTAATCAGTCTCTCCGTTCATCGGTTTTTCGACATGGTCCTTTCTGTCACTCTTCTATACAATTGTTCTTCACTATCACCTTTCTGGTGTGATATGAATCAAAAGTGAGTGGGTAGCTTAATGACGTCCGACTGATATGAATGGAAGAGGAAACATACTGCGCCGGCCCCAGATAAACTAGGAACAGGGCAGGACTCTTGTGGGTTCAACGAGACTATGAGATACATAATTAATTATCTGAAAACCTAAAGCGGGCAATTCTCTACACGGACATGCCCTCGCGAAGCTCATTTGTATAGGCCAGACTGACTGTGACGGTCCTACACTAGGCAAACATCGAACAGACCTAATAGAAGCGAGATCCGGCGGCCATATCTGCAGGCATGCCCACGGGCATGTCCGTGTAGTGAATTTCCCGCTTAAAATACATTGGTTTACACATACTAAAACACGCAAAGCATATCATCACAGCCAAACGGTTTAAGATAGCCTTATCAGTCCCTAAAAGTTATCTTTTGAGATTGTAATAATTCTGTTCACATAAGAATGCAAATGTGCGTATGCTTTAATTACATTAGACACCACGAGCAATTTGGAACTATAGTTTATTTAAATAATATACTATCATCCGTAGACGTCAATTAAATTCAAAACTAGTCGGCTTATTAAGTTCTGAATTGACATATTCATATAAATCGCTACGCACGTGTATTATATCATTTTATTGTATTCACAGTGTTTATTATAAATAGATCATTACAAAGGACTCTTAACTTTATCATTATCAACATCCCCGCACTACCTCGCACAAGTATAACTTAGTCCAGTTGTAATGCCACCTGTATCCAGTTGTATCTGCTGTAGATAACGTCCGGTGGGAGGGGTGGGTTACGGGTAATTTTCCCTCTATTCTCCCATCCATAGGAAGCCATTTAAAGTTATAAAAACTCAGAAAGATATACTTTTTCACATGAGTATCTATTATAATTCAGAAACAGGAGAAGAGGACCGTCGGGTCATGCTGTCCAAAACGGACACTCTTGTGTATAAAATCCTTTTGAAAATAGATGACACCAACCATCTTTGGGTATGCTGTTTTTGTTGGTTTGCCCTCCACCATTCGAGGGCCCTAAGGTGCGACTAAGGGAGATTGCCCCGTGTAGACCAAGTGTCTACACGGGGCAATCTCCCTTAGTCGCCTTGTACGACATTCACGGGAGAGATGGGGGGTGGTGGGTGACAATTGTACTCTGCTCTGCCGTCCGTATTTGGTTGCGAGCCTATTGATGTCTTAGCCCTTAGTCGCATTATGGGACACCCGCGGGAGAGATGAACCTGGTCATAATTTTTTGTATTCTTCTCTACCGTCACCACACCGTAAATGTCATTCGAATCTTTCAGGAATCTTGGCTCTGTCTAATGAGTAATCGGCGGGCTATAATTAGATCTGCATGCGGCAAGGTTTAAAATTAGAACTTTATAATTCGGATTAGGTCTATTTCGAGCGTTGTAGTAGGTATAGTATTGGGCAATGATTCGTTAGTGTGCGGATATCCAAAGGCCGCCCACGTGCCGTGCGGCTCGCGGCCGAGGCGTGTGCAGAAGCGCGCACTCGCCTCCGGGAATTTGATACCACAGTATGCCCAGAACAGTAATACGTCTTCATACAAACTGGCCGCTGCCCTTTAGAATGTGTGCTTTCGTACTCGGCGCCGTGTAGACAGGCACTGTGACGCACACATTGACATAAAATACGGGGGCATAAGGGGTCAGCGTGATCGCGCGTGTAAAGTGTGACGTTCGCTCGCTGCTCGTTCGCGCCCGGCACATTCGCGCTCGGAGCCGCCCTCTTTAGTTACAACCCTATAAACGTCAACGCAAGAGTAGGCTAATAACTCGCCAACAGGCTGCAGATAAACTACAGTTCTGGGTATAATGTGGTGACACCGTCAGTGTTACATGCTCCCAACAGCTGCATTGTATTGCCTTAACCGTGAGGCGCGATTCGTGAATAGTATGTTTCCTGTTTCATTCATATCGGTCAGACGTCATCAAGCTATCCACTCGCTCTTGATTCATATCATCTATCAGTGATGATAGTGATGTATGAATATAATTAGAAAAGAGACTATCGGAATGACAACATTCCAATCCATACCACTCAAGGTTTTGGCTTAGGTTGTACAGCCGGCCGCCTGCCTAACACTAACCCTCGTTGGATATAAAAAAACAGACAAATTATTTATGAATAAAATCAAACAGTGGTGATATAGGTACCTAATGATTACGTTTATCAAGCAATATGAAAAGTTGTGTCGTCACAACAATACAACTATACGAGATAGGCGACGTTAGAGTTAAACATTGATAGACAAAATAGTTAACGATACCAAAATACTGTGATTAATCAAGAACAAGATAGCAAGGTTATTATGACGCAAAAAAAAATTACAGCCATGAAATAAAGTAATAAAAATTATGTTTACAGACGTACTCGTTAATCGTCTAGAAAGAAATAAGTACCTACGTTAAATAAACACCGGAAATCCGTGTACTTATCTGTCGCAGGAAGATTGCCGAATTCGCCATTTTATGATCTGGCCGGTCGTATCGCGAGCTAAGGAACCGAACGTCTTTCGATATGTGGACTTTTTATGAATTATTGAATTCGGAGATCATACCCAAAGAGGGTTGGTGTCAGGCAGGCTGTAAACCTTGAGCGGTGTGGATTGGAATGTTGTCATTCCAATCACCCTCTCCGTTCAACGGTCTCTCGACATGGTCCGTTCCGTCTCTTTTTGCTATTTATTCATTTATCGAGCAGCTTTCCGTGTGATGGATGATTTGAATCAAAAGGGAGTGAATGGTTTGATGACGCCTGATCAATATGAATGGAAGAGGAAACATACTGCGCCGACCCAAGACAGGGCAGGGAAAAGAGAAAGACTGAATTGGGAGATCGCCAGTGTGACTATGGATAATTTTATTTATCCATGGTCACAATAAGACTAATTTTATAGTAGATATCTGGCGTTTTGACTATCGATACACGGCACGCTTGCTCCACGTTTTTTGGTCATACTTAAGGTCTGAGCATACATAACGGGAAAACACCCCGGACGGGGCCTCTTTAGAACAAAAGCCCCGTGTGACATATGTCACAGAAACACGAATGGAGCTTTTTGTACGAGAGAGGCCCCGTTCACATCTCGTCCGGGGTGTTTTCCCGTTACTTCTGCTCAGACCTTTAAGGTCATCACAGCTGGGGAACAGGCCTTCCCTATGGAAAAAAGAATATAGGGAGGTGGATATTAACAATTACATATGCAGCCGGGACTAACGGCTTAGCGTGCCTTCCGAAGCATGTAGGAACTCGAGATAATACATTTACGGTCACCCATCCAATGACCGGCCTTAGCGAACATTGCTTAGTTTACGCAATCGCAAGCCAAGCGCGCTATACCACTGCGGTAGCGAGCTCATCGTATGCGACTATGGATAAAAAAATAGACCAAAATAGAGTCACCACGGAGTGTTTGCGGATTCAAAAAGGAGATACATGGTGGACTAAGAATTGGAAGGTCAACATGCAAGGGTATTACATGAATCTTCCAATAAAAAAAGAGGATGTGCACCAATTTGCAACCTAAACTGGTCAGACGGCGAGACGTCGCTAAGGAACTGACTAATTTAGAGAACGAATTTTGGTGTTATATTAAATCAAGATTTCGCTAGCGTATTGCTTTCATACATCTATACCATCACACATCCCGCCTGAGTATCTTACACCGGAGAGATAATACATATACATACATACATATTTTTACACTCACACCTATCATCTAGCCCAAAGTAAGTAGCCTAAGCACTTGTTTTATGGATACTAGATGACGGACATATTTTTTAATATAATAATGTATATAAATATTGAAAATATACAATATAAACATATACACAACCATGACTCGGAAACAAACATTTGTGGTCATCACAAAGTTTGCCCCTACCAGGACTCGAACCCGGGACCTCTGGGCCAATACCCAGCGCATTCGACCAAGGCGGCCGTCAAATCAAAGGCGGCAGGCAGAGGTCATCGGCTCACCAACCACGACAAACCTAGTGCACCAGCCCGGCTAGCATGACCACCGAGACACGACATCTTCATCGTCTTCCTACCCTTATCCTGCTCTAGGCGGGGTCACCACAACATATTCTTCTTCCTCTCCTCTCTATTGTCTCTATCCTTCACCAATTTCTCATCCACCCCTCTCGCTATCATGTCCTCCTTTACACAATCCATCCATCAACATGACCAAACCACAAAATCTATCACTTACGATATAAAGATTTTGGGGTTAGAAAAAGAAGTCCACTGCTGCGGACGCGGGTTCGATTCCCGCCTCAAGATCATAATTTTTCGAAATTCTTTTTCTAACCCCAAAATCTTTGTACCTACTAATTTTTCTAACATTTATATAATGTTAAAATTAAAATCGAATACTTACGATATAATATAGCCATTTATAGCTTTGGACTGTAAAAAAAATATTATATTTTTGACAGATCAAAGCGATAAATGGCTTTAACATAAAGACTTTATGGCTATCTGCCGCACTCAGAGACGTCAATTAACTTTAATGAGTATTTAATGTCAAAAAATTTCATCCAAATCTAGACCATAGACCCGGCAAGAATAGCGACTAGTTTTGTATTGTCATTTTTTGACGTTAAGTACTCATTAACGTTATTTGACGTCTCTGAGTGCGGCAGTATAATATATAGATATAGCGTGTTTCGGTAGTCATGGTAGCCGGGCTAGTGAGTAACTACGAACTCAGAGACTTTAGACTTTGTAGAGCCCATACACAAAGCTGCGAATTGGCGCGACGCGAATTCGCAACGCAGCAAACTACAACGACTCGATGCGGCAAGTCGGCAAAACAAAGAAGAATGAAATTGCAGGAATGCGCGATGCGAATCAATTCGCAAGTGCCTGCGATGCGGCGTGCGAGCTCGCAGATTGTTTTGTGTACAAGCCCTTAGACCGCCAGCAGACCTGCCTGGCCCTTAAGTGGGAATGGGGATAATATTCGCGATGATGCAGCGAATTGCCGCGCATCCCTACACACCTACACACACACACACACACACAACGCAAAGACGCTTCTGGATACACGTGGGACGATATTAATAGTTAAATACATTCACACCGCGACACACTGGTTCGGCAGCGGAGAATGCAAATACATAAAACGGAAATTAGACAAGCTTTTCCCGTAGTTAGACACCTGCATTGAGCCATGGGCGTAGTATAAAAAACAGGACTGAGTACGAAAATACGAGCCAGTGAGATGTATAGAAGTTCTTCTTCTTCTTCTTTTATAAATGTCAATGTGTCATCTCCACATTGGATAACAATTTAGCCAGCACGTTGTTTGGACCGCGCATGTCAATATAAATGATGGGATAGAACCTATCTACTATGTGTGAAGACCGCTGTGATAACTTTGATGAGTGGACACTGGTCAGACAACCTGTAAATGTTGTGTATGTTTTTAGATAAGTAAAACAAAAGGAGACAAATTAAGTAAATTATACGTGGCATGTTATGTTCGTCCTCTTCTAATGACAATTGTCATGTCAACTTTTGTCGGGGAAATTGCGAAAAAGGGACAAAGAACTCCGCTCTGGCTATCTCACTCGGCTTGTGTTATCTCTGATATAATTTGATTTCCAAAGTAAACCTTATGCCGTACGCATGTTTTGTTTTACTATTACAATATTTTGACAGTGCTCAGTCCTTATATATTAATTAATATTACGTCCATGTATTGAGCAGAGACTGCACGCCATTAATTAGTATAATTAAAGGTTCCGCTCATTGCCGAACTCTCGGTGAAACAAGAAAAATGCGGTAGTTTTTATTGTAACTCTTTCATCCTAGGAGTTCATACATGAATTTTAAATGTTACCTACATGTATACTTTGTTCAAAAATACTTGAGTTTAAGAAATATTACGTAAACTTCAAGACTTGAATATGGCAAAAGGCAACACGAAATGCCATTCATTAAGAAGGAGTTTATGGTTCATTTTTGGACATCACAAGAACAGCAGTATTCACTTCTGTTTGGTTTAGAATATAGGTTATAAAGTAGCTATGTGGTTAGAAGATTACGTTAAAACTATTGTTGTTGGTTTGTATGCTATTGAGGTGCGTGCGAGGGGTATACCAGCTAAATCCCTATATACATTACTTAAAGACCTTGGCTTGTCTAGAGCTGTTCTAGTTCTACACTGGAACGTGTGTCCAAGGCGGCTCTCACAGAATCTTAAGCCCGCTACAGACATCTCTCCCGTGGGTGTCGTACAAGGCGACTAAGGGTAAAGACAGCAATGAGTAATGGGCGGCAGCATTTCTCTCATACCACCTAGCAATATAAATTTGTACTGCGATTTATGTGCTCGATATATGGCAATAGGCTCGCCACCTGTTACATGGGACCGAACATAATTGGCGAAAAGTGGGTGTTAATTCACCTCTGCCTACCCCTTCGGGGATATAGGCGTGATTTATGTATGTATGTATATTTTTCATAGCTAAGCATATAACGATATACAGTGCCACCTTGATAATAATAATAATAATAAATGATATGTAACAAATCGAAACACTTCCTGTCTCAAAATACTTAGGCGAGGTATTTTACCTTTGAAAGAAAGAAAGAATTCCTTTAATTCAGTCCTTAGTTTTAAAACGATTACAAATCGAAAGGGAACAAGTAAATATTGGTTATATCGAGAAATTCTTTAAACTGGGTTTTGTAATATTGAGACTGGCTAGGTTGGTCAAAAATTTGTTTTAAGGGGGTACTGATAAGGAACGCCGTTTACATTTCCGAGCAATTGCAACTTGAATCTTCAATTATAGTGACAAGAAGCATTGTTTACCGGTGCACCAGAATAGTGAAGGGCAAACCACCAACTTATGGGGTGCTAATCACTCTAAGACAATAGGTGTGAGGCAGCAATAGGTATGATGACTAATTTTGAAAAACTTCACCACGTTGTTCTTGTCGTGTTTACTTTACCCTAAATAAATATTTTAGTAAAAAAAAAGGATTTTGATGGAGAAAACATGTTTTGAATAATGCATATTAATTTTTTTTTTCCGCCGTGTGGTGACGGCAGAGTAGAATACAATTGTCACCACCCCAATTCTCTCCCGTGGGTGTCGTACAAGGCGACTAAGGATAAATCAATGATGAGGAATGGGCAGCAGCGTTCCTCTAATACCAACTCGCAATAGCAATGTACTGCGACTTTTGTGCCCGATATATGGCAATAGGCTCGCCACCTATTACATGGGACCTAGCATAATTTCCGCCATACGCCAAAAAGTTACGGCGTCCGTGTGACGTCACAACTGCGTAAAACATGACAGTTTCTATAGTATGTGTGAGTGAGTGTGAGTGATCGTGATTGGCAAATAAAATATCAAACCGGTGTTAACGAAATCATTTTGATAGTAATTGCGCCATAAGCTCGACGCGAGGAATGGTTAGTCGTATACGAAGTGGAGCTAACGCGTTTTTTTGCAATAATCCGGCTCGAAGGACCAAGACAATATGTGCGAATTACAATTACAATCTGAGAACAAGTGATATTATAGATCAGTATTATTTCAGGATACTTTGTTAGTGTCATCATTCCTATTCATCACAACTTTCTGTAAATAAATAAATATTTTTACACTCACACCTATCATCTAGTCCAAAATAGGTAGCCTTAGCACTTGTGTTAAGGATACTAGATGACGGACATATTTTTAATATAATTATGTATAAAATGTTGAAAATATACTACATAAATAAACATATACACAACCATGACTCGGGAACCAACATTTGTGGTCATCACAAAGTTTGCCTCTACCAGGATTCGAACCCGGGACCTCTTGGCCAATACCCAGCAATCTGAGCATTCGACCAAGGCGGCCGTCGTTCTGTGTGTGTATAACACTCAACATGTGACTCACTGGTGAGTAAGTCGCGAAACATTCCGGCAATTCGGACATCGGACCCGCAGCGGCAGCTCTTCGCGTTACGAGCCATTGTGTCGCACCATTGTGGCACGTATCAGCGTACAATGGCGCTGTCCATCGGCCCGCGTATTGTTCCATTGATAATTTGTGATAGCGACTCCTTCCGGATGCGTGCTTCAGATAACCGGCCGGGATATGGAGAAATATTATTGATAAACTATTTTCGGTTAAATTGAATTAAAAATAATTTTAAGTACTATTAGGCCCGGTGCACATTGGCGGCACGGTAAGGGATCCTTCGGCATCCCCACATGTAAGCGCACACTGGCTGTTACAATGCCGTGGTATCCTTAGGGCCATTAAAAATATAACTAACGAGTATGGAAGTAAAGCTGAAAGTTCAATGCTGAAGGTCGTAGGTACTGCATGCGGGCAGCGCAGGACCGATTGGTTTGGAGATCCTTGGGGAGGCCAATGCGTCTCTCGGCTGACTGACTAAGCCTTCCGAATGCATACCTTAGATAACCAGCCAAGATATGGAGAAATATTATTGATAAATTATTTTTGGCTCAATTGTATTAAAATGTAACATTATACATACATACATAAATCAAGCCTATATCCCCGAAGGGGTAGGCAGAGGTGAACTATAGTCCGACAACTTACACTCCGACACGTTACATATTTTCCCCCTACCTCCTGCGCTACGAGACGGTGGCGGGGACGGGGACAGTCGATGTTAGAGGGGGGCGAGCGAGGCGGAGAGCACCGAGTTTTCCCTCCTCCCCACCAACATCCAGAGCGCCCCGTCCCCGCCACCACCCGCAGGAAGGTCGCACACGAACTTGTCGAACTATAGCGTATACGTTACTTATTTTATAATAAATATTTTTTTATTTTCTGGTGGCTGACATGCATGATATAAGTTTTTCACTCAAGTTACAAGAAAAGTAACTCTTTAGGACGCAAGGTAAGATAAGATAGGTACGTAAGCAAGGCAAGGTAAAAGTTACCTTGGTTCCTCATTAAGAAGAAAGGTAACATATTAATCCTATAGACGAAGACTCATGCCATTCCATGGACTCACAGTTTGGATGCCAGGTTTGTAGTATGCCATTGAGGGAAGTCAAGAGTAGCACTTGGGACTTATGACAACTAGTGTAGGGTAACAGGGCCTCTTGACGGAATGTCAACACTCATCTCCGCCACCCCAACTTCCCTATCTGCATAGTCAAATTTGGTAAGTTTTTCAGAGACCCATCTTAGACACACATTACAGTGTACATAACAGTGTAAAATTTACAAAAGTTCTAGTTGAGTTTTTTTTGGGTCAGTAAGGGGAAATTCTAAACTATAAAGAGAAAACTTCTCATAGGAACCGTGATCTTAATCAATATAGGTAAGAACAGGAATTAACACAATTACGTAGGTATTTACCGTTTTAATGCAACCTGGTCGAAACGCCAGGCATTAAAAAAGGTAAATACCTACCTAATCGTGTTAATTCCCATACTTACCTATATATATCATGCAACGCGAAAGTTTAAATGTGATCTTAATTTTAGATAAAACAAAAATGGTATTTAATATTTTTTTCAAATCTTAATATAGGGATTAAGATATAAAAAAAATTTTCATTATTACATTTTCAATAGCATGTATACAC
The DNA here is from genome assembly GCA_963931975.1 of Cataclysta lemnata. NCBI lineage: Eukaryota > Metazoa > Arthropoda > Insecta > Lepidoptera > Crambidae > Cataclysta > Cataclysta lemnata. The sequence continues at coordinate 747,132 of OZ008357.1, forward strand.
TAGTATTATAAAATTTGTCTATTGGTTGTGTAGGTACAAAGATTAATGTTTCATATTCTAATCATCAAGTAGTTTGCTTATCATCAATTAATAATAGATAAATATATGATAAGCAATAATTACTTAAATGTTTTATTAAATATGTATTCATCAATAAAATACCTATTTGATTAATAATCAAAACTTGATATTATTATTTCATTATATGAATAGATAGACACGGGGCAAGACAATCATTCTAAAGTATTTGTATAAATATAACTTTAATTCATCGCAATAAACCATATTCATGAATTCTACTATTGAAAGATATTATTATTTATTAAACATTACCTATATCGAATTTATAGCTTTCTGCAAATCCATAAGGACCTTCTATAAAAATTACAAGTTAAATTTATACTGAAACTTATTTTGTATTTAAATATTGTAATGTATTCATTAAAATTAAGTGATCGTGAGTTATTGTTTAGATAGTCAACACAAATTGCTTTTTATAAAAAATAGCAAAAAATAATATCCACTTGCTTACCTTATTATGTGGTAGGACTATGAAGGCACCACCGCCTGCTGACTCGACGATAATCGCCAGAAACTTGGGGTTCACGGCACAAAATGTTGAATCCCATGAACTTTTTGATACTCTAATATTATCATAACACTGTTCCCGTTTTAAGGCTTGCCCGTAAACGTGGCGGAATTTAGAACTACGTACAACTCTAAACGACATCTGGAACGCGAAAAAAGTACACTGTTAACAACAAAACAATAAACAATACTCATTTATCCAAATAATTCCAACATAACCTATACACTACAATGACCTATATTTTGACATTATTTCAAGATTGAACGGAACTCACTTTTATTTAAAGGTAGAAACTATATTATTTACACTAGGAAATGCACTGAAAACATTTGAAATAAACACAATAAATAAAAGAAAATAAAATCGAGAGCTACTAAGGATTGAAGGGAGGACGGTTGGGAAAACGAGCGAACTCCATATTTGGTAATGCCTACAGCTACTACATTTGCTGATAATAATTTTGGATTTTTTGGATTAATATAGCAAAACTTGAAACTGAAAATTATAAAAAGATGCTTTTTAATAGTTATATTAATTGTTTATCTACAATTAAACAACAAAATAGTCATTTTAAAATTAACTGTGTGAGCTAATTGCTAAAAGTTGAACGCAGCATAATATGTGTCAAATGACTGTCAAAATTTCAATGCGTTCATCGAGGATTAAAAGTCATTAGGTACCTGAAACAGAGCATTATTTATGTCTAATTACTCGATCATTGTAATAATACTCACTCTAGGAACTGCTAAACGATTATCTAATGGTTTTTTATCGGAAACGTGAGAGAAGCTATGATTGTTGTAGCTATGACATCGTTCTCGTCCAACCCTTTTCGAAACTGCAGGTCTTTTACTGTTCCCTGGACTTGTGAAACTATTATGCCTTTTAATTTCCTGCAAAGTAGAAATGGTATTATATTGCGGAAAAAGTAGATATGTGAATCTCCTAGAAAACTTTTTCTAGAAGAACTTGGACAGTATTTAAAATAAACAATTATATATTTTTTGTACTTACCGAAATATCGTCTACATCCATTTTGTTGTTTAATTTATTACTTACAAACACTCCCAATTTTGACCGCAAAAGAAGAACATATGAGCAGAAGTTGTACCTTGCTTTTTCTTATTTCAAAATCAACGAAAACTTGCTTAAAAGCATGCAATTAAAAATTTAATTTTATTACACTCAAGTATCAATTCAGCGCTATTCAATTTAGTATTTGTAATGGAGGTAGGTAATAAATATTATTACGAATTTGTAGAGAAATTAAAAGTGACTGCGTTATTACTTTTTTTGTTTTTTTTTTGTTTATTGCGTGGTTATTTGTAATTTACAATTAATATAAAACCCCATAAATAAAATGACAAATTACAGCTCGGTCAAACTGATTTTTTTATAGCTTTAATTGTTATGTATTAAAGTTTAACATATTTATAAACCCTTTGCTTTGCTAAAAAAAATGTCACTGTCTGTTTGACAGTATAAATCCTTTGATTTGGCATGACAGTTTGCCAGTTTGATAAAGTTTTGGCACTTTTGGCAGCTCAATCAAATCTTAAATCAATCAATCAATTTAATTCACGAGAAGGTGGTTAATAATTTTCAGCAATATCGACATTGTTTTGAGTGCAATGTTTCAATAACTTTTATGCGATATTGTTACATTATGGAAATGGAGCCAGCAAAGAAGGTAAGACCTAGATACAAATTAAACTATCTCACATACTGAATTTTTGAAACAAGTATTGTTTGTTGTACGCTGTTTATTATTTATTGTTATTGTTTATTATTCCATAAAAAGGCACATACGGGCATATCAGCAAGTTCAACCACCAAGTGGCAATTTTTTCATAGTGGTTTTTCATAATATATAATCACTAAGAGGATAATGTGAACCGGTTTTACATGAGTTACTACCTATATATGTTTTTAAATAAGCAGTAAAAAAATTCTAGCATTTTTTGCTTCAGGCTGTACACTTACTAAAAGTTAATTTTTTAATAATTTCGAGTGACAATATTATTGAAATGTTGACTAGCAAAGTTGAGTTTATGACTCAAATATGAAGTTTTAATCAACAGTGTATTAAGCAACAGTGTATAAGTATGTAAACAATCTACCAACCAATCAAACAGCCAATCAATAAATTGTGGTTACATTTAATTGAATTTCCAATTTGATTTGAAAAACACACTTACACCATTCTATAGTGTCCATAATTTTTGCATGTAATGACATACTATGGTAAGCTTGAGCAAAGAACAAATTTTTAAAACTAGAATTTTTTTCTTATCTTACCTACCATTTATCTAAAATAATTAATTGTACAAAATTATAGCAAATGTTTTCACTACAAGCTGGATTTGATGTCTCTATTGAGATAATCTTCTATTGCATTCAGCATTACATTTATTATTGATTCCTTTTTTCCATTTTCCAAAGATCAGTTGAAATCGTCAATTGTGTACCTAAACCTACACTTGGGTCACAAGTCCCAGTCCTAAGCCCTGTTACTGACTTCCCTCTCTGCCACACTATGCACCCAGCACCTGCAGAGTGAATTTATGGAATCTAAAGACATACATATATAAATCACACCTATATCCCAGAAGGGGTAGGCAGAGGTGAACTAGCACCCACGTTTCGCCAATTATGTTAGGTCCCATGTAACAGGTGGCGAGCCTATTGCCATCCATCGGGCACAAAAGTACATTGCTATTACTAGGTGGTATAAGAGGAACGCTGCTGCCCATTCCTCATTGCTGATTTATCCTTATTCGTACAACACCCACGGGAGAGATTTGGGGAGGTGACAATTGTATTCTACTCTGCCGTTACCACACGTCTCCTAAAGAGACACGAATCTAAAAAGTTTTCGTCTATTGTTCTTTATAATGACACTATCGGCCCGGTACCTGCATGGTGATTCCATGGAGTGCTAAGAGTTTTTGTCTCAATTCTTCTATTTGAAATAAAACAACTTTTACGGATAAGACTCGAGTATAATTAGGTGTTTGGCATGTTAATTATTTAACCTGACGTTTTTCAATCATTTAACAGCGGCCGTCGTCACATAAAAGTAATAGTTAACTACCACCATAATATTTAATTTTTATCAATTCTACTTTTTATACCCCCAAAGGAAATAATGTTTGTGGTGAAATCTGGTGATGTAGGCTTTTACTGTACATTTGTCCGGTGACATATCCTAATGGATGACACCGGATGACTGCCATAGTGTGCTTTGGCTGGATGCCCGGAGAGGATGTTTAGTAAAGATTGCAGTTTACCTCTCCGCAAAAAAAAGGCTCTTAGTGTACAAACATTATGGGCTGGGGCTCTATTTTGTCACCTTGGCTTAGGGCAAATAATTCAGCTATTGAAACTGTTCATTTTCTACTTATTTTACGAGTTGTCAATATTCCATCACAATGTTGTTGAATAATCTACACCATCCTTAAAAGTACCATAAATTTATTTAATAGTAGCTTGTGACACTATAATTTTTTTTAGCTTTATTAGCAGGGAACATTTAGTTTAGTTGGGCTGACCCTCTTCTGCACTTTAGTAGTTTATTTTTAATAGGGCTACTTCCTTGAAGGTTTTTAAAAATTTATTGAAGATACTTAACGGTGGATAAATCGTATTAAGAATATTGGTTCCGGTGCCAAAGTGTGAATGTCACTTCTCCTATTGATAAAATATGCGTCTAGCAGATCAAATCGTTCATTGTTGTTGAAATCCATCTCCAAATCACGAAATTGACATTGGTATGCTTAAAGAGCTGTACAGACTGCCTGTATCCGTCTTTATCATGTTGATTTAGGTGTGTTAAGACGTTTATGGAGTAACATATTGCCTTCAATAATATGATAGCAGGATATGTTAAGAATTTCAGAGTGTTCAAACACATGACAAAGTTAATATATGAATGACCTTGAAAACTGTAATGTTGCATGATCAATTAGTGTTCAGTGTTTATTTATTTATTTGCAATAAACATGGTATAATAAAGGTGTCAATGTCTGTTACATGACAAAACTAAATCAAATAATAATTCTGATCTATTAACTACATAAATAATTACTTTGTGAAATAGCATGCTTTAATAACTAACATACTACAAAGAAATGAGGTCGGAGAATTCTCGAAAAATCAGGATGTACATCCTGATTGGCCGACTGGTATAGCCAACCGCCCGGATTGCCAAGGACGCGGGTTCGATTCCCGCATCAGCACAATAATAATTTTTAGATATTTTTCTCCTCATTTTCTGTGTAAAATAGTATTTGTAACATTAATATCATGTTCAAATAAACACCAACAGTTGGAACAAATAACAGTTTATTTGTTTCACTTGTGCATACAATAGACTTAGTATAGAGTGTTAATTTTTAATTTGCAATACGTGGCCAATGTCCTTCATTGGTGAATCATGTTACATGACCATCGCAAGTGCAACAGGTATGTAATCGCGACTGTGACTTCACGATTGTATCATGTGCAAGCATGACTACTTGAAATACATGGCCATTGCATGTTTTGTGTGTTTACTTTGGTGATCTGAAAGATGGCTTTGTTTGTTTCGATCTGATAGTACATACATACATAAAAAGTCACGCCAATTAATCCCCGAAGGGGTAGGCAGAGGTGTATTAACACCCACGTTTCGCAACTATGTTTTGTTGGGTCCCATGTAATGGGCGGTCACCTGGTTTCCATCTAACGGGCACGTAAATTAGGTAAATTGCAATATATTGCTAAATGGTATGATAGACCCACCAACCCGCACTGGGCCAGTGGCAGCGTGGTGGGTTATGGCCCATTCTCCCTATATTCTTCCATCCATAGGGAAGGCCCGTGCCCCAGCAGTGGGGACATAAAGGGCTGGTGATGATGATGATGATGATGATAGTAACGCTGCTGCCCAGTACTCGTTGCTCGTTGTCACCCTGAGTCTCTTTGTGCCACACCCGCAGGCGACGAGAGATGGGCCGGTCTACACACACGGCGCTGTACCACAACCCCGATTATGTAAGCCTCTTTCAATCGCTTTCGTCTACCTGTCACTCTCACTCATTGAGAATAATCGCAAAGTGTGAGAGTGACAGATAGAAGAAAGCCATTGAAAGAGGCTTCCATAATACTTAACCACGCAGGTACACTCGTGTGCCTGGGTGGTTATCTATCTATAGTAATATTAAGCTTTGTGGTGACGGCAGAGTAGAATACAATTGTCACCACCCCAAGTCTCTCCCGTGGGTGTCGTACAAGGCGACTAAGGATAAATCAGCGATGAGGAATGGGCAGCAGCGTTCCTCGTATACCACCTAGCAATAGTATTGCGACTTTTGTGCCCGATAAATGGCAATAGGCTCGCCACCTATTACATGGGACCTAACATAATTGGCGAAATATGGGTGCTAGTTCACGTCTGCCTACCCCTTCGGGGATATAGGCGTGATTTATGTATGTACGTATGTATTAAGTGTTTATTCGCGCTCCTGCATCGCTGATAGACATTCTATCAAAACATTATTGATTAGGTATTCGATGCGGTTCGTTGAGGCGGCAGAGTGCACAATAGGTCACATTATGGTCACAATAATATTGTTTCTGTGCAGATTACTCTCATTATCGGTATCAGTCATTCAATGTGCTTTTGTTTTATTGTTGAACCATTGATAAGACGCCTATTCAAACAGATCATTTCGCTTTACGCGGAGAATTTCAACAACATTGTATTATATGTACTTAAGCGGGGAATTCACTACAACGACATGCCTGCGGGCATGCCTGCAGACATGCCTGCCAGACCTCGGTTCTATTAGGTCTGCATTGTTGGCCTAGTGTAGGACTGTCACAGTCAGTCGTGCCTATACAAACGAGATCCGCGCGGGCATGTCTGTAGTGAATTTCCCGCTTTAGGTTTTTCCCTTCTCCTCTTTACCAGTGAAAGCAGTCTAGATTTATAGATTCATCTTCTCATTTTACATACTATAAAGATTATACATAAATCATGCCAATTTATCTCAAATCCCTGTTCCCAGGCTATCTGGGGTCGGCGCAGTATGTTTCCTCTTCCATTCATATCGGTCAGACGTCATCAAGCCATCCACTGCCTTTTGATTCATATCATCTATCCCACCGGAAAGGTTCTAGTGATGAATGAATGTATAGAAAAGAGTCATTTCTATAATCTTTACTATCTTACTAATATTATAAAGCTGAAGAGTTTGTTTGTTTGGTTGGTTAAACGCGCTAATCTCAGAAACTACTGGTTCAAATAAAAAAAATATTTTTGCGTTGGTCAATTTATCGAGGACGGCTATAGGCTATATAACAACCGACATTAACGCGAGCGAAGCCGCGGGCGACCACTGGTGTTCGAATAAAAATCAATTAAAAATATTCAATTTTATTTACAGGGCTACCAGCGCGGCGCATTGTGCGCCATGGCTGCGTGCAACGCAGGATCGCTGGCCGTCGCTGCCAACCTGGTTCTAACTCTCAACCCAGAAGACAGGTAAGGTAATAGTATGTTAGTGCCAATGACTGCACCTCATGGACGTAGTATAAAAACAAAGACTAGAGCCGAAAATACGTGCCTGAGATGTACCTATACCTAGAAGTGGGAGTTGTTCGTCCTCTTCTATAGTTTGTAAAATATAGGTCATTGATATGACAGCTGTCATACTCATACACATTTCTGTCTATCCTTTTCGCACATGTAGCAGTTTGATATTTGTTGCTTGCTGTCACAGCGATCAAACAAAATTTTATAAACTATAATGACATGTGTTGTGTCAACTTTTGTCGGCGGGGCAATTGCGAAAAGGGGACAGAGAACTCCACTCTGGCTATCTCACTTGGCTCGTTTTTCCTCTGATATAATTAATATTACTTAATATTACGTCCATGCTGCACCTAGACTAGAATGACACTTCCTGTCTCAGCTAAAATGGATATTCTAGGTGAAGCCACTTCATTTAATTAATTCAATTGCATTGACGCTATCTCAGGTGCTCGTTAGCGCAATGGTCGCTATAAGGCCGGACATTGCATGGGTGCTTCGGAAGGCACGTTAAGCCGTCGGTCCCGGCTGCATCTGCAGTCCTTAATACCCACCAACCCGCACTGGGCCAGCGTGGTGGGTCACCACACGGCTAATATTCAGTCTATACTAATATTATAAAGCTGAAGAGTTTGTTTGATTGTTTGTTTGGTTAAACGTGCTAATCTCAGGAACTACTGACTCAAATTGAAAAAATCTTTTTGTGTTGGATAGTCCATTTATCGAGGAAGGCTAGGCTATATAATAACCGACATTAACGCGAGCGAAGCCGCGGGCGTCCACTAGTTAGTTTCTAGTTATGCGCCCTATTGCTGGCTGTCGCACTGTGAATTGAGCGTAATGCACCAATGCTAATATAGCATAAAACATGTTGTCAAACAACCCGCATAGCGGCCGTCTCACGCCAACAGTCTCAGAATGATGCAACGCGTAAACTAATCCAGCACAATAAACTCCTCCGTGAGTATCCAATAAAACAGGCATAAGGCCGGCCGCAGACGTCCGGAATCCGAATTCGGTTTCCGAAACAGGAATTCAGAAAATCTGAATGCTGTGCTTACATATACAAAATGTTAAACAAGGCGCACGCAAAGTATTCTTATTTTTCCGAACGAAATGAAAACCTAACGTATGGTTCGGTACGTAGTAAAAGAATCCGAATAAAAAAAACCGAACGTCCGCGCTAGTCTCACGGAATTCCGAATCAGAATTCCTGATTCGGAAACCTAATACGCATTCCGAATGTCTGTGGCCGGCCTTAGGCGGCAATCAAATGCGGTTCTCAAACAAAAACTACACTTTGGTCCTCCGACTGCCGACGGTGTAGTCACGTAAACGCTGAGTAATGCGCTGTTTGCATTATCGCACTAAGTCCACATTATTTACGATATCTATCAACGTGTTGGCGTGGGTGACAGCCCTTATTTATAAAATGCCGGATTGCTGGGAGCGAAAGAATGACATAGACTGTGTGCCAACCCTGGCTCTGTCCAGGGAGTCAAATACCTACTAGAATAAACGGCCACAGTACGGCCCTGTAAACAAAACTGCGATGCGACGTCGCATCGTAAAAATCTGCGAGGTCGCACGCCGCATCGCAAGAACTTACGAATTGATTCGCACCGCGCATTCTTTCAATTTCATTGTTATTTCTTTCAATTCTCACCGCAGCAATTTACGTTGTATAGTTGCGAATTTACGGTTCATCATCATCACCAGCCCTTTAACGTCCCCACTGCTGCACGGGCCTTCTCTATAGATGGAAGAAGGGGGGTGGGTATTAAGGAGATTGGGCCATAGCCCACCACGCTGGCCCAGTGCGGGTTGATGAATATTAACGACTGTAAATGCATCCGGGACCACCGGAATCCAACTTTATGGCTCATTCTCCCTATAATTTTCATCCATAGGGAAGGCCTGTGTCCCAGCAGTGGGGACATTAAAGGGCTGGTGATGATGATGATGATGATGATGTAGCCCTCCACGCTGGCCTGGTGCAGATTGGAGGGTATTAACCACTGCAAATGAAGCTGAGGCCAAGGTTTTAAATGCCTTCCGAAGCACGGAGGAATTGGAAATAAATATATTTTTGGTCACCATCCAATGACTGGCGTTAGCGGACATTGGGGAATTCACTAGACGGGCATGCCTGCCAGACATGCCCGCGCGGACCTCGTTTGTATAGGGCAGGCTGACTGTGACGGTCCTAGGACGCTAGGCAAACATCGGACAACCTAATAGAAGCGAGGTCCGGCGGGCATGTCTGCAAGCATGCCCGCGGGCATGTCCGTGTAGTGAATTCCCCACTGGCCAACGGTTTAAAGTGCCTTCCATAGCACGGAGGAACTAGAGATAATATATTTTTGGTCACCATCATCACCACCACGGTCATCCAATGACCGGCCTTAGCAGACATTGCTTAGTTTACGCAATCGCAGACCTACCGCGCCAAGCTATTCCGCCACTGATCTCGCGAACCAGCTGAATCACCTCAACAAGTCAATTCAATTTAGCGCAGAACCAATCTGTGCCAGCCAATTATTCAATGAACTCAATCGCGCGGCTGACAACCATTGTGCTGCAATATAGGGTCCCTTTTTATATGAGACATCTTTGTCTACCCCATTCGAGATTTGTATGGAACAAGAATCAAAGTCACCCATCCAATGGCGGACCTTAGCGAACAGTGCTTATACATATAGTTAACGCAATCACAGACGGAGCGCTAAGACAGTGCCATATCGAGCTCATTTCTCATGCTCCTGACCGAAATGATTGGTACCTACTGTGAATTATCTGCCCGCGATAGATGGCTATAGGCTCGCCACCTATTACCGTCTCTTGACATGGTTCGTTCCGTCTGTTATCTATACCTACATTAATTCATCACTAGCACTTTTTCGGTGTGATGTGTGATATGAATCAAAAGGGGTTGGATGGTTTGATGAGGTCTGACCGAAATGAATGGAAGAGGAAACATAAGCAAGGATTAGACAGTCAATAAATATCGCTATCCAATATCGTGATAAATATTGAATCTTAAAGCATCACAGAAAAATACAGATTTTTTGTCAATGTCGTCGATAAAGATGCAAATTCCGTCCCTACTGCCCACTGCGCCAACCCCAGACAGATTGGGAACAGGGCAGGGAAAAGACCTAATCCGGCGTTAGTCCAGATTCGTATGTCGCTGCGGAGCTCGCTAGCGCAGTGGCATAGCGCGCATGGCCTGTGATTGAGTAAACTAAGCAATGTTCGCTAAGGCCGGTCATTGGATGGGTGACCAAAAATCCCGGCTGCATCTGCAGTCGTAATACCCACCAACCCGCACTGGGCCAGCGTGGTGGGTTATGGCCCAATCTCCTTGTATTCTTCTATCCATAGTAAATGCCCGTGCCCCAGCAGTGGGGACATTAAAGTGATGGAGATGATGATTATAATGATGTCGCTGTTACTCGCCTAAAGCCTCTCACAGACACGCAGTCAGCGCTGGCGGGCAGTTGGAACGTAGGTAACATAAGAACATTATTTATACTAGCGCGGTCAACGTTTTTTCTGGTTCACCACCGCCACCGTCCCGCCACCGCTGCTGTTTGAGCGAGGCTTAAGGCCTTAGGTTACCTGCGTTACAACTGCCCGCCACCGCCACCGCTGACCACGTCTGTTTGTCGAGAGGCTTTAAACAACAATTCGTTAGTCCAAAGATTTTGGTGGATAGAAAAAGTTCGAAAAAGTATAGTATTGATGCGGGATAATAACCATGATTTTTCGAACTTTCTAACCACCAAAATCTTAGTACTAATCTTTCTAACATCTAATTATACACATTAGATTAATACATTATAACATTGTATATAATGTTGAAGTTCAAATCGAATAATCCGTTGGCCTCTCGCAGGATCTCACTGAAGCGCGGCTTCGCGCTGACCGCGTTAGGCTTCGCGTACTTCACGACGCTGTTCGAGCTGCTGAACGCGGCGGCCATGAGCACCGGCGCGGGCGCCCGCTTCCGACACAAGTACCGGCTCAGCTGCGGCGACGTGTTCGACATCACCAACAAGTGAGCTATAACTAAGCTATACTTAAGCTATAACTAAGCTATGAACCAGAAGTGAGCTGTAACTGAGCTATAGCTGAGCTATATTTAAGCTATGAATAAGCTATAACGAAGCTAAAACGAACCTATAGTCAAGCTATTACCGAGCTATAACTGAACTATGACTGAGCTATAACCAAGCTATAACTATAGGGTAAAACCGGGATAGATGCCTCATTTAAAAAAACCTTACTTCTGCCAGGCATTGTGAATAGAGTAACGGAACTGTACAGATGTCAGTGTTCGGTGCTAGTGAGAGCGGCGGGGTCCGACTGTGTCCGCCAGTGTCTGACACGGCTCGTGTCTGGCCCGCTCGATGCATGTGGACGTAAATAAACGGTGTCTGGCACGCTCATTGTCTCATACATTTTTGTATTCTATGCGTTTGAATAGATTGGCTATAATCCGACAAGTTGTGCGCGACCTTCCTGCGGTATGAGACGGTGGGGGGACGGGGTACTCTGGATGCTAGCGGGGGCGGGTGATGCGGGGAGGAGCGAGTTTTCTCTCCTCCCCCGCATCGCCCCCCATCCCCCTCTGGAGAGGGGGATGGGGGGCGATGCCGTCTCTCATACCGCAAGAGGGTCGCGCACCAACTTGTCGAACCGTAGAGCTAAGAAAGAAGACAGAGATATAGGTTGTGACGGTTCTGTGACGTGACAGAGTGGTGTCGGCGGTGCAGGCCGGGCTGTCGGTGGCGACGGGCGCCGTGGTGTGCGTGTGGTCGTGCTCGAGGGACTTCCTGCGCACCTCGCACTACATGTCCGAGGCGTACGCGTGGTTCGGCACCGCCTACTTCTTCTACGACATCTGGTCTATGTATATGGTGAGTGTGACGCAGTAGTTGTGGCTCTATTATATATACAGATTGTAACAGAGAGTACAAGAGAGAGAGAGAGTGTCTTACAAGGCGACTAAGGATAAATCGGCGATGAGGAATGGGCAGCAGCGTTCCTCTTATACCACCTAGCAATAGTACTGCAACGTTTGTGCCCGATAAATGGCAATAGGCTCGCCACCTATTACATGGGACCTAACATAATTGGCTAAACTTGGGTGCTAGTTCACCTCTGCCTACCCCTTCGGGGATATAGGCGTGATTTATGTATGTATGTATGTAACAAAGAGGTGCCGTCATATTTGAACGGGTTATTCAGGCCATCAAACTGAACAACTTTCGCTAAGGGACCAAAATCGAAATCTCAGAAAATAAAATCACTTTCCTATACTAAACTTAGAACCAGCTGACATCAGTTTGTATGATGATTATGAATATATGAACGGTTTCAATTGTCATCTTCATGTTGGACAGCGACAGTTTCGATTTTTTAGTCTACGCAAGTTTTACCACGCTCTTATACTACCTAGCTAGCAGATAGATCGCAACAGCTTGCCACTCATTGCATATTATACGGGACTCACCTCTGCCTTCTGGATTATAGGCGTGGTTTATGTATGTATTCCATCTTCAGCCCTTATCGTCACTTACCATCAGGTGAGATGAAGGGCAAGAGCTTCCCTGTCTAACATAAAAAAATGTAGGTAATAACAATCCCGCTAAGAACTCCTCTACGTCCATTTCAGGTTCACGTGCAGATGACCAGCGGCGAGGACGTTCAGAGCAAAGAACAGAAGGGCTCGTCGAAGAACGGCGACGCAGCCCTATCCAGGGGCGACGGTTCGCCCTCCGCCCCCGCCGTCGCCCCCGCCCCTGCCCCCGTCGTCGCCCCTGCCAAGGCCACCTCTTTCCTCGAGTACTGCAAGCACGAGCCCGTCATTCTGATGCACCACCTCTTCATTGGAGGCTTCGGATTCCTCGTCATTGTGGTGAGTGCCAGTTTGTTCGACTACCCTCGTATGTTTGAATCCACGACTACCCACACGAAACATTTATTTATTTATTTATGGATCACCAACGTAATAAACATTAACAAATACAATAGGCTTGTTGACAAATTTTGGAAAATGTGATAAAACCATAGCCTTACCTTATAAACTATACCTTTGTTTCTAACTTACACAAAAAAAAATGCTGCGCTTTCAGGTCACAAACTGCTCCCTCGCTAGTTATTTATCTGTCACTCTCTTCTTGAAATAAACATTATACCTACTATTAGTAGAAGAGACATGTAGAGCGACCTTCACCGGTTTGATAATTCGATGAGACATATTTTTTATCAAATACATTATGAACAAATATGCCTATGTTAACTTGCCTATCGAAAAGTGTTCATAGTTGTTTTTAATTTAATTAATTTTCTTTCATCACCGCCACTCTTGTCATAACCGAATGAGTTTTATCTCAATTTTTAGTTTTTTAACACAGAATATGCGTAGATGGGCTTGCCGACTTATTTCTGTGCATGGGTACCTGGTATTTGAAGGCATAATAATATCTATACTAATATTATAAAGCTGAAGAGTTTGTTTGGTTGGTTAAACGCGCTAATCTCAGAAGCTACTGGTACAAATTGTGTTGGATATTGTGTTGAATAGTCCATTTATTGACGAAGGCTGTATTACAACCGACATTAACGCGAGCGAAGCCGCGGGCGACAGGGTGAAATCGAAATGAATTGACAAATTTTTACGGGGGGGTTCTAGTGCTATTATACATTACAATAGAGAGGTTTAAAATCAAATATAAGTCGACTAAAAAAGTATCAATATTTTCCTTTTCTTTTACTCGAAACTGGTAAATATACAGATTAAAAACATAAAACAAAAAAAAATTAAATATAAAATTTATTTAAGAAAAATATTAATTTAAATTCTTTATATTAAGGGCCTGTTTCACAATCGACAAGTAAGTTCTAAGTAGCTTACTTCGCAGATCATTTGACAGTTGTAATATGAAATATATGTCAATTGAACTGCAAAGTAAGCTACTTCGAACTTACTTGTTGATTGTGAAACAGGCCCTAAATAAAATTAAATAAATTGTTCGTAATTCGCGGGTTGCTAACCGGGTGGGTGCCCGCGGCTAGGTAGTAGAACACTGTAGGTACCGTCACGCGCAAAGTGAGTCGACTGCAACTAATAAATCTAGTAATTGCGTTCTTGTATTTTATCACCTGAATGTTTCATTACAATTTTAATTGTTACTATAACGATCACTATAGCGGTTAAAATGTCCTGTAAAATGTTGTCGACCGATTTCAAATTCATCCTGTAGTTTGTTTATTGTTGATGAAAAACAATGTCCCATCGAGTTTTCAGATCGGCGAAGCACGATCTTCCACTGCCCTTAGACTGTATTTTCGTTTGTTCGCCTGCCCAGTACCTGCGCGGCCCGCTGGGCGACTGCACGTTCGGCTTCGTGTACCTGATGGAGCTGTCCACGCCGTTCGTGTCGCTGCGCGGCGTGAGATCGGCGAAGCACGATCTTCCACTGCCCTTAGACTGTATTTTCGTTTGTTCGCCTGCCCAGTACCTGCGCGGCCCGCTGGGCGACTGCACGTTCGGCTTCGTGTACCTGATGGAGCTGTCCACGCCGTTCGTGTCGCTGCGCGGCGTGCTGGCGCGCCTGAGGCTCAAGCAGTCGCGCGCCTACGTGGCCAACGGCCTGCTCATGCTGCTCACGTTCCTGCTGTGCCGCGTGCTGTCGCTGCCCTACGTGTGCCTGCTGTACAGCCGCACGCTGGGAGTGCCCTACCTCGAGGTCGGTGTCCCGACGCTCTGTGGCCGTACCCTGAAGTAAAGTGCGAGCCAGACAAGTCTGCGCGTGGTCAAAATTTGAACTAAAACTCCGCCTTCTATTTTTTTTGTCTTACTGCCACACTCAGAGACGTTAATTAACTTTAATGACTATTTAATGTTAAAAATTTTCATTCAAATTTAGACCATAGATCCAGCAAGAATAGCGGCTAGTTTTGAATTATCATTTTTTGTAATTAAGTACCCATTATCGTTATTTGACGTCTCTGAGTGCGGCAGTAGGCGAGAGCAGCGCCACCCATCGCGAGAAGGCTTGACGAGTGTAACGTGTAATGTAATCTAACCTATAATGTAATCTAGTATTACATGTAACGCTCTTAGTGCCGTCCCAACGTAGAAATCTTGTTACATTATACGTTACACTCGTCTGGATCCGGCTTTACCAGTCAGCACCTGTCGAAACTTTTCGGGAAGGCAAAGGGTCTAGCCCATACAGCCAAGTCTTTAGTATTTTATAATCTTTATTCGTATGAATGGATGTGCGAGTGAAATGAATAAATGAAATGAATTTTATATTAAAATATGGGTGTCACATATTCTAACGCATCCAGGGAGTGCTTGGCGCGAATTGAATGGTAACAGAGTTCATCATGCCGCGACTGATGAGGTGCCAGACTTTTTGTTTTAATTCTCCCTTTTAGGTAAGGCAGAAAGATCTAAGCAAGTCTTTCGGTTTATTTTTCTTGAATTTTTCATTTAAATCTGGGTGTCGTCACACATGCCGCACATAGCAGCGGGTACGGCAGAGCACAGTATTTTTAAATAATCAATAAATAATAAATATTTTTACACTCACACCTATCATTTAGCCCAAAGTAAGTAGCCTAAGCACTTGTGTTACGGATACTAGATGACGGTCATATTTTTAATATAATTATGTATATAAATGTTGAAAATATACTACATAAACATATACACAACCATGACTCGGAAACAAACATTTGTACATACATACATACGTCACGCCCTTCTCCCACAGGGGTAGGCAGAGATCACTTCCTTCCACTTGCTACGATCCTTACATACTTCTTTCGCTTCATCCAATCTCATCAATCTCTTCATGCATGCCCGTCGGTTTCGGGTACTCTTGACCTGGCCCTTTTTCAATAGACTTTCAATTTGATTATGAAAGATCCGCCTAGGCCTTCCCCTTGCCATTTCTCCATTCACTTTCGCCATGTAAATCCTTTTTATCACTCTCCTTTCATCCATTCTTTCGACGTGACCAAACCATGCGAGCATCCCTTTCTCAATCCTTGTCATTACATCTTCTTTCACATTTGTGGTCATCACAAAGTTTGCCCCTACCAGGATTCGAACCCGGGACCTCTTGGCCAATACCCAGCAATCTGAGCATTCGACCAAGGCGGCCGTCAATGTTTCCTCCACTTCTACTGATCTATGCGTGTGTGTGACCAGGCGATACGCAGCCTGCCGACCGGCTGCAAGATCTCCATCTGCATCCTGCTGCTGCCGCAGCTGTACTGGTTCTACCTGATGTCGCGCGGCGCGGTCAAGCTGCTGGTGTGCGGCGGGGCGAAGGCCGGGGCGAAGGCCGGGGGCGACGAGAAGCGCAGCTGATGCCCCCTGCGCCCCCGCCCGAGGCCCCGCCCCCGCCCCCGCGCTCGCCCCCGCCGACGCCCCCGCCGCTAGCCGCGTCGCCCCCTCTAGTCTGCGCGCAGCGGACGTTGCTGTGCTACACACACCATAGTCACGTTTTGTTTGTTAATGTTGTTGTACAGGTTTAGGGAATTGACTTAGATGTTAAATGTGTAAGGCTGGGTGCACACGCCATTGTGCGCCGCGTTTTATTTCAGGACGAACCTTACCGAATTAAGTACAGTTCGACAAGTTCGTGCGCGACCTTCCTGCGGTATGAGAGACGGTGGAGATAGTGGCTCTTACATTGAGTATAGAACCTTTTACGAGTGTAAGTTTTTGTGGACATGCGACGTGTGTACCGGTCTATACTCAATGTATGAGCCACTACTTAATTCGGTAATATTTATCCTGCAAAACGACGTGCCGTACAATGCCGCGTGAACCTAGGCTAGAGGTGCGCGTACACGGGCCACTGAAATTGCTCCTTCATTCCTGTCAACTATGACGTCACGGCCACATCAAGCAGCATTGAATGAAACCAGTATACTACCTTCCAGTTTTCTCAACGGTTATGACCACAAATGACGATACGTGCTGTCAGATTCATAACGTGGCGTTTTGGCGGCATTACAAACAATATTAAATTACGATTTTGAGTACCTATAAATAAATAAAATTTAATTTTTTAATGGAATAAGTATCCAAGTAGATTAATTTATATTACTTTCTGAAAATTTGTCCGGTCCCTTATTCATTGTGATTGTACCAGATTGATCAGTTGCCAAGCAATTATTGCAAAAAATGGCCCGTGTATGAGCACCTCAACTGTAGTTCGATGTTAGATGAATGTATAGCAGCAGAGTGCTATGTATATTTATGGGAGTTGTTCATGGATGATTTTGTGTTTTTCGAAATGTAAAACCTTCGCATTCGACTGAGACGCAACTTTTACAGCCTGTACAGAGATATTTAATGGTTATATTGAATTGTGAAATGTATTTATTACTATTTATATATTATATGCCATTGTTCTTAGATGACAATTTACTAGAAACTAGTGTGTACCCTACCCCGTCTAGTGGAATTTATTGTTATAATTTTATGTTAGGGTGGGTTTATGCTAAATATCTCCAATATTTGATCTTACTTCTTGTACTTTCGCAATCTCTTGTCTTTACTCAGTATTCTAGTTGTTTCTGTATCTCGAAATTATCTTTTTATTTATTTGGCTTATATTAATTTTTTTTAGATAAAACACGTGACGTACAAATGGATGTATGACCCCGAAAACGCAACATATTTTTAATATTATTTTGTAACGGTTGTGTCATAATTTCGTTAATATTTTATATATATGGTATATTTTACCATGCGTTTATTAATATCAATAACAATCAATAGCAATATCATAGATATTCCAAAAAACACAAGTATTTAGTACCAATGCAAAGAAAATAAAGCCGAAAAAAATTCGATAAATTATTTGCCCTACTGCGGAAATCAAACCTGCACCCTCTGCAATCCTCTGTTGCCTATACCACTCGGCCGAGTGGCCGAATAAAGCACCTGCCCGTATTGCAGAGGCCGCGGGTTCAGTTCCCGCATCGTGACATATAATTTTTCGCAATTTTTCTGACTTTATATTCTTTGTAACATTTTTTCGAACATTTATATAATGTTTAAATAAAAATCAAAACGTTATTTAGTAAAGATCTTAAAAAGATTTAAGGTGTTGCCAGATTCAAACTTTGAATGAGTCACAATTTCTAGTGAAGCTTTATACCAAACTCGAATCAAAACATTTTGGTGTACAATGAAGTGTATTCTATTATCTCAAGTACCCGGGTGGTGGGTCATGGCACATTCTCCCTTATACTCTACCACCCATAGGGATGTCCTGTGCCTCAGAATGGGGACATTAAAGGGTCGGTGATGATGATGAATGTTCAAAGACTAATTGTGATGACTGTGACATATTAATTATATTCCAACTATAGCAAATAATTCAACAGTTCCCCAAGTATTTTTGTAATATCTTATTAAAAAGGAATAACATTGGTTTTTTTTAAATTGTTTATTAAGTAAATTATATCGAAATTTGTCAGAAGAAGAGGCTGTAGCTTAGTTATTTTATTAATTTAGTACTTACAAACAATATGTCGTCTTTTGGTAACCAATCAGGAACAATTTAATTATACCTGCCCAAACTAAGAGACAAGTGCCCAAACTATGCGAACGAACAGAATACAAATGTATGAAGCTGACGTATTACAGAGAGATGTCAAAAAGTGACATTTCAAATATTGCATTCGTTAGAATACACTCATCAACGTTATCTTAGGATATTTTATTGACTTTACTTTATGTTGTGTCGCCGATCATACTAAAAATACTGACTTCTATGCAATTTATTCAATGTTATGACGGATGACCATAATTAAGTTAGTCATTGAAGAACCGCAAAGAATATGTCAGTGTTTAAATAATGGAGGCTGATAAAGTCAAAGTCAAAATTCATAGGGGAGTGCGCAGCATGCCTCAGTCTGTAATGATAGGTCTCCCAAACACGCCCACGCCCCGATCCGCAACGAAGCGCCGACCCTGACGCGTTCAATACCAAGATGGTACTAAACGCATCAGTGCCCAACGCTCCGCTAGCAGAACGGCACGCAAGTAGGCTGTAGAGAAACCCACCATTGTCCACGAGTTATGACATTGCAGGTACATTGTAGATTATGCACCAAATACAATCCCACAACTCGCCAATCACATAAACCGAAACATGCCGCGCACTACCAATCATACTACCAATCACCAAGATAGAACATAAAGTAGGCGTACATAAAATATCCTTAGGCATTGTTGAGCAGTGTAGATTGGCAAAATATGTCTTGCCCCCTTGGTGCGCTACCAAAAGACTCTCCACTTGTTGTCTCTGCCCAGTTATCATGAACACCGAAACACGATATGATAAAGCCATTTATCGCTTTGAACTGTTTGTTTGGACAGTTCAACGCGATAAATGGCTATAACATATCGTGTTTCGGTAATCACGCTAGGCGGGCTGTTGGGATGTTTTGTCTACTGTATACCTCACGTAGTTTATACGCAACTCTCCCTGTAAATTCTTCCAACCATAGAAAGGACCTGTGCCCTAGTAGTAGGGATATTAACCCCTATACCAGGCCAAGCAAGATTTATTCATTGATTTTATACCTTATTACAAACAATAGATTCATATGATTGTGGGAACTATGTTCCCTTTGCTGGGGATGATGATGATGATGACATATGGGATCCATTGTCTTATACTGGCCAAATATCTATATCCTTATTCGGTTGGCGATAAGGTTGAAATTTGTGTGAATTGTTGCCTGTACAACTGTTTTGGAGCTTAGCTTTGGTAATATTTTTAATGTATTTTAAAGTCCTTCCTTCATAAATTGATTATTTATAATACTGAAAGGCAATAACTTACCTAACTTGTAACTTATGATATGTGAGATTTTTATATTGTAATAGTAATGTGATTGTATGTTATTATTTATACGACTCATTAGTTTAATAGAGTTATATAAAAACCGTATTAAATTGTTCCTTATGTGATTTGAAAATTCTCAGGTAATAAAATTTAATTTCAGTTAATAAAACCAAAAATTGTTTTATGTATTCATAAAATGAGACATGTGTGTAAATCCATTCGTCTACATAATTAATGGTTCTCTATTGTTTCACGATTCAGGATGTGACCACAACTAAACATCTTGATATAAAGAATAACATTATTTATACATAAGTAGAAATTATTTAGCAGTTATATTCACCTTATAATAAATATCAAATGTCATAATTGTGGTTGGTCTCGAATAATTTTGATTTGATTATTGTGTCTTGTTGTTGCACGTAAATTTTGTAATAATAATATGACGACATCATTAGCAAGAACAGAATGAGAGCAGCCCCTTAGACAAGTGGCCAAACTTTGGGCGAATAGAATACAAATGTATGAAACTGACACAGAAAACAACATGGCGGCCGTCGTGTCAAATGTAAGAGAATCTGTCAAAAATTGTCATTTGTATTCTATAGTTCGTTCGTTCGAAACTTGTCTAGGCCCCAAGGCCATAAACAAAAGTTGTGTCCTGATGCTGCCGCCTCAACCACTCTGCCAACCTGGGGCTACACAAAGCCCCCCAGGGGGTAGGCAGAGGTGAATCAGGTTGTTGTATTTTAATTCTCCCTTTTCAGGGAAAGCAAAGGGATCTAGCCCATGCAGCTTTTATATTTCTTGAATTATACTTACATTAAAATGTTTGGGTGTCACGCGTTCTGAATGAATCTGAATTATATGGGGAGTGCTTGGCTCGCAATGTGCCATAACTTGGCAAGCATAGGACATAACTTTTTGCGAATTTATTATTTTCGTATCCTAATTTTTTTCTTGAAGAATTATTATAGTGTACAGTCAACGGCACTTCAGACTACCCAAAACTGTCACATTTCTTCAATAGATTGTCAACCGTAACTAGGTAGTAATAGAGCACAAAATCAATTGAGAAATTTTGCTATTTTGTGGTAGTCCGACGTGCAAAAACGCGAACTAATAATATGAAGAAATGCAATTTTTATGTATTTATGCTTATAATAATAATTATTGGAGCCTACTTAGCATTTCTGTCAATAAATCGAAACAGTTCATAGACATGCGTTATGATTTTGTTAGATAATATTATGACAGGCACCCCAACGAAGGTAGACTTGTATGGACAGATTATTGGAGAGCAATATTTAACAATAATGGAAATGTTAAAATACTTCAGTTATCTTTGATAGTAAGCGAGTCTTTTTGTTTTTTAGGTGAATAGGCTGTGATTTTAACCGCCTCCATGTTCTAGTGGATCGCCCACCGGAGTCTAACTCTGAGGTCCTGGATTCGATCCCCAGGGGAGTACAAATTTGTACTCGGTTTGGTTGGTGGTAGGACTCTTTTTCAAGTCCGCCTGGCAAGCTGCCACCATCTTAACAAAATAATAATGATGTTAACAGCATTATTGTGTTCCGACAATTTATGATAAGCCAGCTCCTCTGTGGTTGAGGGTTACAGGTGAAGCTCGATTTCATCTTCAGCCCTTATCGTCATTTACCATCAGGTGAGATAAAGGTCAAAAGCTTGCCTGGTTAGGTTAGTTAAGAAGCGTTTGACCACTTATTGGTTGGTTGTAGGCCTTCCACTTCCCCTCTTTATCATTCATACTACAACTTTTATAGTATTAAGAACATCATAATATTATGAAAAAAATCAAATAAGTGGAAAGTATTCAGCAGCGGTGTGCTGCTATGTATACAATTTTCATGAATTAGATGAGCTTAATTTTATATAAATATATATTAGATGTAGTCACTGACGATTTAGTCTTACTATATAGCACTGATTGGTATACATAGTAGGCCATATCTTAGTTCACGTACAACAGAATACTACCTACTCGATTAACTTTTTTAGTGTGATTGTTCTGACTTCAGTTTCTTTATGTTATAAATCCTTGTAAGTTTTCTGATAATAATATATAAACGATATCTAGATATTCTAGTAGAACTGTGGCCACAAAAATCGTACGTGTCGCCATCTTGCGGAAATTACTGCAAACATGACGTCACAGCGACTGCAGCGCCACCTAAGCGCAGTATGGATTGGAATGTTATCATTCCAATAACTCTCTTCGTTCATCGATCTCTCGACATGGTCCGTTCCGTCTCTTCTATACATTCATTCATCACTAGCATCTTTACGGTGTGATGGATGATATGAATCAAAAGGGAGTGGATGGCTTGATGACGTCTGACCGATATGAATGGAAGAGGAAACATACTGCGCCGACCCCAGATAGCCTTGGAACAGAGGCGTTACTCTGAAAGTTTATTTCGTTCGATTGAGTCTTTGCGTCTTTGTCGCTCATATTTTAAGAGCAGTGGCGTGAGAAAGACTGATAGATGTGAGTTAATCGTTCGGAGTTTCAGAGTAGACCGCCAGGGCAGGGAGAGGAAGAAGATTATTTACAAAATACAATGGTGTGTATCTTTCTAAAATGGCTTCCTTTTCTTTAGAGGTAGAGTTTTAAAGTTCCTTATTAGGGACGTCACAGAGATGTGACGTCACAGGTGGGCAGTGCCATATATTCCGCCAAAGAAAATTTAGTATTTAGACACGGTCGGATACAGCATTGGTTACAGCTATTTTGTTTATGGTATTAAATTGTTTGCTACTATAGCGATTTCATTTAGAGTTCATCTAGACTTCATTTAGACTACTCGACTCCTTTATCTAGACATAATTTAGACTACTCGATACGTCTATGTCAGAGACTCAAAATTTGTGGGTAGAAATGTAGAGGTACATATTACATTTATACTATATTCCCAAAATTACAATTTCGTGAACGCTTACGAATCAGGAAACCCCTTTTTTTTGTTACGCCAACGTAGACCCCCGTCGAGTCTCCTTGGGACCCCTGGGGGTCGACCTGAACCATTTTGGCAATCAATGGTCATCTATAGGACACGATTCTGTTGAAAGAAATATGATATAAATTTTAAATTGGTTATAGGTAGGTATAAAAACTTCAATAAGATGAATTCATTTGTTATGTATAACTTATAGAAAACTAACTGAGAAAAATGTCTTTGGTGGGCATTAGCAAATGTCATTTTATAATTATCTCTTATCTCACAGTTGCTCGTCAGATGAAGTCTTCTCCCTGCCCTGTTCCCAGTTAACATAGAGGACAATAATACTACGGGAACCCGGCGCAGTATGTTGCCTCTTCCATTCATATCGGTCAGACGTCATCAAGCCGCCCACTTACTTTTGATTCATATCATCAATCACACCGGAACGGTGCTATAGATATGAATGTAGGTATACATAGAAAAGACACGGCCCTTCCATGTCGCGATACCAATGAACGGAGAGAGTGATTACATTGACAACATTCCAATGACGGTCGCCTTGGTCGAATGCTTAGATTGCTGGGTATTGGCCAAGAGGTCCCGGGTTCGAATCCTGGTAGGGGCAAACGTTGTGATGACCACAAGTTTGTTTCCGAGTCATGGTTGTGTAAATGTTTATGTAGTATATTTTCAACATTTATATACATAATTATTATGATATTAAATGTCCGTCATCTAGTATCCATAACACAAGTGCTTAGGCTATTTACTTTTGGCTGGATGATAGGTGTGAGTGTAAAAATATTTATTATTATTATTATTATTACACTGCCCAAGGTTTTTTTGGCTTAGATTTTATTTGCTTCTCTTTGGGTAAGCTTTTGTTGGTGGTTTGCCCTCCACCATTCGGTTGTCCCAAGGTGCTAATTGTTGTACACCGGGCAATATCCCTTAGTCGACTTTTACGACACCCAGGGTGAGTCGGGGCTGGCACATTCTACGTTATTGTCAGATGAAGTCTTCGCCTATACTAAGACACGTCTTCCTTTCTCTTCCTCACAGAATCCTACTTCCGTTCTTCTTCAGATTACTTTTTCATATTTTCAATTAAGCTAATGTTAAAAATTAAACCTATCATGGGAGATTCAATAATTCTATCAATAACCATCATTCCATCAGGTAATGACAAAAATAACTATGTTTAATGTGTCTATATTAAAATTACTCCGTCATCTAGTATCCATAACACTAGAGCTACTTACTACTTTGGCCTAGATGACAGGTGTGAGGGTAAGAAATATTTTTTATTGAGCTAAATTGAATCTTATTGCTCAACGGCGTCCAATGAAATGTTGATTATTTTATTGCGCAAGCGATTCCACTTGTATGAACTCCAATGTTACCAGTGTTAATAAATAAAAATAAATTGTAAGTTTTATATGATACTACCAAACTGTTAATTTTAACTACATTTGTAAACTTATCAGTAATATTACTGGATTATGTTATAAATAGTTTTTTTTTGTAATATAATTTGCATGGTTGTCTGGTATTGCAAGTAATACGATTTTGTGGGAATGTTTCTGGTTTTTGATTTGCTTGTTACTATCCCCCATTGAGTATATTACAGTGTGAGAGTGACGGGTAGACCAATGCAAACGAATTCGGCTTACATAATACACGAGTAAATAAACGGAACAGAGTAAAAGCTTGTCCACTGGCTGTGCGAGCTTAAACCGGATATTTCCAGTCTTGCCTAGCGGCCAGTTGACAAGCTTATTTTCTGTGCCGTTTATTTACTCATATGATAATACTGACTCGGGTCACTGACCTCTATTATACTAGTACGCTGTTTAGAGGTCAGTGACTCGGGTTGATACCGAAACCACTTTGTAAACCAATACAATCGCTTCTTATGTCCTATCAGTGCATATTATTTTGAAAATAATGACCTAAACTGTTTTGTATGGCAACACCCTTCTTCAGGTATTCGCTGGCTACACCGCGAGCTACCTACAATAATACCACCAATTTATCTAGTCAGTCGCTAGTGGTGAAGAAAGAGTGTCATAGAAATGTCAAAATGTATGCGTAAATTGTAATTCCAATTATCGCCGCTTGACAAGATAAATTGGCGTCATTGTAGAATTAACGTCGAATATTCGATCGACCGCGCGTTGTTGTTGCACTAACTGCCGCACTCAGAGACGTCAATTAATTTTAATGAGTATTTAATGTCAAAAAATTTCATTCAAATCTAGTCCATAGACCCGGCAAGAATAGCGACTAGTTTTGAATTGTCATTTTTTGACGTTAAGTACTCATTAACGTTATTTGACGTCTCTGAGCGCGGCAGTAAGTGTTTTATAAATGTCTAGAATTATTTATTGCAGTTTTATTTCTTGGTACCATATAATTACATACATGAATCACGCCTATATCCCCGAATAACATACAAATATATCTAACGTTTGGCCAATTATGTTGGGTTCCATCCCAATGCCATTTATCAGACACGAAAGTCGCAGTACATTGCTATATAGGTGGACCTTTACGCCCGCTATGCGTACGGGTGACAAAACTATCTTACCTCGGGCGATAAAAAGAAAGAAATAGAAAATATTTGCGATCTGAAACTTTTTTTGTTTTATCGCCTTCGGAAGGTATTCTATTATTATTATCATATAGGATAACAGCTGTTGTATCTATATACTACAATATATCGCACACAATCAGGGGGATAGCTGCGGAAAAGGCCTGGCAATTATGATTTTTTGTATGAAAACGACGCAATTCAAAATAAATAAAAAATATGGGTGTCTTCATTTTCGATTTAATTTCATGTAACATCAATAAAGGTATGTTGAAAAAATGAAATGTTGTCAATTACTAAGAATTTTTGGTGACATCACAGGTGGAAATACCTAAGCAATGATTACTTAAAAAAAACAATCTGTCTCCTAATCAACATTAATTCAACGTAAAACCGGAATCATAGCTGATTGTGAACGCGATATCTAAAACCGATTTAAAACACTTCAAGATTGTCTTATATACTCCAACTTTTAATTACAATTTCCGCCTTTAGATGTTCCTAGCATCAGGCCTGGCGCTCCAAGCTCCGACTTGTAGCGCCCCTGTAGCCCTAGATAGATTTCGTCCACGTCACACGTCACACAATATTAATCTCTATTCACCATTTGTCAATGTTTTGTCTCGGGAGTTAGAGCGAGAGGACTATATTCTTTTCCCCGAGGAGATTTTGTCCACGACCCGTGCTGTGAGAGCCTCACAGCCCCGCGGCAGTATATCTCCCTCTAGGAGATGCCGTCTCCCAATGGAGAACGCTTGCTGTGGAGTACCTACTCCTCTTAGGGAGTGCTTGACAGCAAGGCTTAAAGTCTTCGCCGTCCCCAAAATGGTCCAATGAACGATGGCTTGGTGACCTATATATTCCGGATTAAAATAATTGTAACCAATAGCAACAACATACATGCAATTGCATACATAAACCACGAAGGCGAAGGGGTATGCGGAGGTATATGAAACACCCATTTTTCGCCAATTAAGTTGGGGTCCTGTGTGGTTTAGCCTATTCTCATGTATCGGACACATAAATCGCAATGTACCTATTGCTTGGTGGAATAAGAGGAATTCTGCTGCCCAATCTCATAGCTGTTGTTTATTTACCCTTAGGTAGTCGCCTTTGTACACCCACGGGAGAGTTGGACGGGGATGGGGGTGACAACTGTACTTAATCTACTCAGCCGTCACCTCACGGCTAACAAATTAAGTTTTATCAATAACACGTGTTTACGGATCAAAGATATGTATGTGATGGGTAAATTATGGTTCCGGGCATTGTTCGTCATGTATTTTTCTTTGATTTGTCGTAATCAATTATCGCAATTATCAGATTTCTTCGTTAATCCTTTTACGCTGATTTATATTCCGCGATAAAGTATTCGTAAGCAGATAGGTTGAGATTTTTGCCACAAAGTCCAGCACTGTTCGCGACTATGTGGACGTCCGTGCTCTTAGTGGTTCTGGCCTTTGGTCAGGTAAGTTCTACCGCAGATTCCCTATTCTTTTTTTTATGAGACACTAGTCGTTACACGCGGCTTCGCTCGCGTTGATGCCGGTTGTTATATAGCCTATAAAGCCTTCCTCAATAAATGGACTATCCAACACAAAAATATTTTTTCAATTTGAACCAGTAGTTTCTGAGATTAGCGCGTTTAACAAACCAACCAATCAAACAAACAAACCCTCAGCTTTATTGTATTAGAGTTTGTAGTAGTATAGTACAGTCGACCAAATTGAATCATGACCCACTTGGCCGATCGTTCCTATCCGAGGTTCCTATGAATAGGTTTTCTTCGCTGTCATACTTGTTGCACTTAGTACGTTTTAAATATGAATTAAAATGCGTCGTTACGGGTCAGAGATCTATGCCATTTTATTGTTTCTTTTCACTGCGCTAAAGTCTCAATTAGAATTTTATATAAGATGTCGTTGATAATCAAAACTCTTTTCACTACTGAAAAAAACTATTTTATTTTTAGAAATAAAATGACGTTATGTGTCAGATGTCAAGTAGCAGTCTGAAAAATAAAGCCCTAATTGGCCTCGGAGACGGTCAATCAGCTTCGCGTCAAGCTCGTTCATTTTGTGTGTGTTTCATTCTGTTGCTAGGACAAACAGATCTTTTTTATATCTGTTAGATTTACCTATATGACAAAAAAAGACTTGTTTTACCTAGCAACAAGATGAAACACAGAAAATGAACGAGCTTGACGCGAAGCTGATTTGACCGTTTCCGAGGCCCATAAAAAAATTGAATTGAATAAAATAACTGTAATTAGAAATAGAAAAAATAGAAATAGACTAACAGTCGTAGTCAGTGACTAACAGGCCCGAAGCACGGGACGTGGACAAAATCTCCCGGGGGAAAAGAAAATATTTCCATCTCGCTCTAACTCCCACTAAATCTCGAGACAAAACACTATCAAGTGGTGGAGAGAGATTTTGTCCACGTCCCGTGCTAGGCCCTCAGGTTCGTTACATAAGAAATGTATTTAAGTGACTGGAGGAAAATGATCTTAAGGTGGGTCATGATTCAATTTGGTCGACTGTACATTTTTCACGATGGCCTGGGAGCGAAACAATAACATCGAATGTGCCAGCCATAGAGGACAGGTGCCAGCCCCGACTCATCCCAATAAGTAGGTACATCGGGGCACCCGAATAGTAGATGGACAACAACAGCATAGCTACCCTAAATGGGGTATAAAACATGAGGAATTTTGTCATGCCAATCACTCTTACCGGTCATTAGGGTCTTTGAATGCCTCATTTTTTATTTATTTATCAGGTACCAGCCAAATCAGTTATCAAAGATAACCAGAAAGTGATTGGAGCTGACTTCATAGAAAATGTAGTTGAAGGTATGTATTTTAGATTACTTATTGAGATGCTTAAATGTGAATCTGTTGCTAACAAATTCTCGGTTGAAATTAATGAAAAATACGATGCCTTTGCGTTACTACTTATATATTCCTTACATCGCACTCCGTCGGCGACTGAAACTGTAAAATCGCAAATAATTCCAGCGGAGAGACGCTGGGCGGGCTGAGGTATTGTGTGCTATATTGCACGAGTTTTCCCCCCTTCCGCATCACCCGCCCCCGCTTACATGTAGAGTGCCGCGTCCCCGCCACCGTCTCTCATCTCGCAGGAAGGTCGCGCACGAACTTGTCGGTCTACAAGTGGGAACGGGCCCTAACAGTGATCGCTCCTCTGGTAAAGTTTCAGATGGGTCGCGCATCGTGTCTGGCTGGGAGGCGCTGCCCGGGCAGCATCCCCACCACGTGCAGCTGCGCCTGAGGATGGTCAGCGGACTCCTCGGCGGCTGCGGCGGCTCCCTGGTCCACCAGGACTGGGTCGTCAGCGCTGCGCACTGCACCGCTCAGTACGTACACGAACCGAAGATTCATTTGCTCGCAATCTCATAAGTTTAAACAGGGACAAACTCCGAAAGGTGATAGGCTAAATGGCCATTGCTCCCTAAACAAACACCTATTTACCATTGGGGTGACCGTGACTGACAGTAGTCCTCTATGCAGAGGATGCATGAAGTTATAAGAAACGCCACAGCACGCGCTTTAAGAATGCAGGAGCGTGGCTGACCAACGGGCAAGGCTTCTCCAATCCTCAAGTGTCGATCGCCGAAGCAGTCTGAAAAGAGTGCTAAGTTTTTGGGATAATTTGGGATGGTTGGAGTAGGATGATATATTGATTGGCCCCTGACACGTACAATGGCCCCTGATTGGGCCATTGTACGTGTCTCCCACACGTACAATGGCCCAATCAGGGGGCTGAGTGAGGGAAAGGCCCAGCTAAACTAAACTTTGTAACAAACCTTCAAGTGAATCGTTATCATCACCAGACCTTATGTATAAGTAGGTATCAACTGTATTTATTTATCAAATTTGGTATATTATTGAGTAATAATAATAAGCTACCTACTACTATCTACAACTACTGTACGAGAAGCTGCCAGTAATTGGAATTTTTATTCTATTCCTTCGAATAGATTGCCCACTTGTAGTAGTACCCAGTAGGCGTAGCTATATAGTACGGGACGTGGACAAAATTTGTCTCCACAACTTGACAGTGTTTCTTCTCGGGGTTAGTGTGAGTTAGGGCGAGAGGTCCCATGCTATGGGGGCAGATTACTTAAGGTCTCTGCCTACGTAACGGGAAAAGTCCCCGGACGGGACGGGGACGAGGCCTCTCCTACAAAAAGCTCCCGTGTGACATATGTCACGGAGATATGGACGGGACATGCACGGGGCCTTTGTACGAGAGGCTCCGTCCTCGTCCCGTCCGGGGAATTTTCCCGTTACATATGCGGAGACCTTTATAGTAGTCTACAGTGCTAAGCTAACATACCAGTATGTAATGCTTACAGGCACGTGTCGGCTACTGTCCGGGCAGGCTTCGTGTGGGGGATTGCGCAGTATGTTGATGACACCACCACGTGGTACAACCACCCGTCGTACAATGTAGCGCTTTCCCACATCGTGCAACCCAACGACATCTCCCTCATACGACTGTCAACACCCACCAGATTCTCTAGTAAGTTGAGCTAACAATAGGGTCGATTCTGACAATGGTTCTCTTAAACGTAATTTAATTTGACAACAGTGTTTCTCTTTCATTCTCAATACAGAATGAAGAGGAGAGACTGATATTTAATTTAGGGTTAAGTTTAGAGAATCATGTCAGAATTGACCCTTACCCATAAGAAGAAAAAAGTCACTACATTTATGGGGGCCTACCGCCTAACTTGATTGCTAAAAGCAAAAGCTATAGTTTATGACGTCATGCTGTCATTCCGGGCCAAATGTACCTAAACTATTAGCAAAACTTTAAACGAATGATCACCGAAAGATTTTGTATTGCATTCGGCAGAAAATCCGTACCCCCTAAAAATTCAGGATGGCTGCTATAGCCGTAAGCAGTGCATTGCTTTAAAGCTATCATCAGCAATTGAGATTGGCGGTAGGCCCCCAGTTCCCAGTTTAAATGTTACTATCTTCTTATTTTTCCCAGTTTATCTGGGGTCGGCGTAGTGTTCTTCTATTAATATTGGTCAGAATTCATTAAGCCATCCACTTCATTTTGATCCATTCATCCATCACACCGGAAAGGTGCTAGCGGTGATGAATGAATGTATAGAAAATAGATGGAAAGGACCATGCCGAGACTCCAATTAACGGAGAGAGCGATTGGGATGAAAACTTCCCAATCTAGGCTACTTAACATTTTGGACTAGGTAGGCAAGGCAGCTAGTATCTGGAATGCCTAAGTAAGTGACCGCACGTTACTTACTTTTAAAGACATTATCCGTGTAGGTATTATATTTATTAAAAAATAAATAAATAAAACTGCTATTTAATGTTCTTTTATTACTGAAGCGGAAGCTGTGTGTGTGTGCGTGCGTTGATTCAGATAATCGCAAAATCATTACAACAATCCGTAGGTATATAAAGTTATTAAAATGTAGTATTTTTTTCAGATTTGATATCGCCCATCCGAGTTCAGCCCAGTTTTGATGCGTTTAAGAACTATGGCGGGGAAATATTCTACGCCAGCGGCCACGGACGGACTTGGACTGGAGGTAAGCCCCTCTAGACTAGTGGGCAATCAATCGGAACGAATAGAAATAGAATAGAATAGTAAAAAAATAGAATAGAATAGATGCAAATCTATTAATCAAAGGTTCCGTCAAACCTAACATGTTAAAACAAGAAACACAGTCTCTAGCTTGTGTTCTTCGGATACTATTCAAAATGTACAGTGATGAAGCTAGAAGAGATCATTGGCTCACTGTCCAAAAGAATTTAATTACTATCTGCTGTGAGGCATTGGAATATTTTACCGGAGTACCTAACAGGCTCACATAGATGCCTGGACGTCCATTCTGCTACTGATTCTCACAAGAATACTGAAGATGCCTGATGTCTAGGCCCCAATTGTCTAGGCCCCAATTGTCTAGGCCCCAAGGCCGACAGCGACAGATCCACACCTTTCTTATGTGGCTCCGAGACGGTCAAGCAGCTTGACCTCAAGTATGTAGATTTAAGCTTGCTCAAGCATTTCATCATTCAAGCATTTATGAACTTGATACGCGCTTGATGAGATTTTATATTTTTTGCCTGACAGGACGGCTTGTCGCGTCGTTTAGACAGTGTTCGCTGTCGGCTTGATCAAGCATAGCTCATATTTAATAGCATACAATGTGTATAGTCTATGGTCAAGCCGCTTGACAGAAGTTTCAAACTGATTAATCAAGCATAACAGAAAATCTACGTGATTATCGGCAAGCTGCTTGACCGCCTCGGAACCCCTTTATAGAGCACACTCTTCATCGGCGTTATTTTGATTCAATCACTTAACTGTTAAACATAAATGTAAGCCATGTGGTGATGGTATTTTGGTGTGTGAAAAGTAAATGAATAATCCAACTCACAGTATAACAGTCCAAAGCTTATATTTTTGGTTCTCCAGTAGAGGAATAACATATACACACACAAATACACAATTTACATTAAAAAAGAATTTACAATTAATATTTAAAAGAAAGCAACGTGCACTTCGCGTCGTGGTGTAATTTCGAGAACTTGTTGATTCGTTGCTAGGCAACGCGATGCGGCGCGGGGTGCACGTCAGTTACATAAATAGGTTGTATAGGTGATTATTTATTTTATGTGTAATATATAGATACAATGATAAATAGTTTAATAATATATGTAATTATTATAAATAAACTAAATAAATGTAGGAGAGTAGCCTACAGTATAATTGGTAGAGCAGAAACAATTGTCACCATGTCTAATCTCTCCCACGTGTGTCGTACAAGGCGACTAAGGGTGAAGACTGAGTAATGGTTTAAAGGCAGCAGCGATCCTCTTATATAATATATATTATATCTAGCCATATACTGTGATTTTCATGCTCAACGGCAATGGGCTCACCACCATGGGACCTAACTTTTCAAGACCTAGTTTTGCCAATTAAGTTGGCGAGCCTATTGCCATGTATCGGGCACGTAAATCGCAGTGTATTGCTGGCGGTATAAGAGGAATGCTGCTGCCCATAACTCATCGCATTTATCCTTAATCGTAAAAGAAGATTAAAGATAAAGAAAGACAGCTTATTCTGCTCAGTCGTCACGTCACCATCCGGCTACTACAACTGCAAATGGTCGTGATAATCTATGTATGATATACAGGGTTATTTTTAAAACATCAAAAACCTCCCATGACATGATAGCTGACATCATAAACAACAACGTTTGTTTTAGGAGTTTTAATATAACACAACACATTACGCAAAATTATTTTTTTAAGCTTTTATTGTACTGTCGTGACAATAAAAGTCTGTTTCATTCATAAACGAAAGGACGACGCTATGCTAGGCCCGTGCGCTGCCTAATGCCGATGCAAGCAGGTAAATAAAAATGAGTATTTATTTTTCTATGAAAGTCAAATCGTACGAATTATCAAAAGTCGTAGAACCAACGTTGTTGATCTAAACAATGTATGTTATAATATATATAGCCCCTGAGAGGTTTTGGATGTTTTACAAATAACCCTGTATTAATGCTTGTCCTGTCTAACCTAAATGCCAACCTCACTACTTGTGCTACGCTGTGTAGGCGCCACGAGTGAGGAACTGCGCTGGGTGTACCTACGCGCCCTCGCCAATGAGGACTGCTCGAGGGTGTTCGGCTCCATCATCACCGCCAGCAGCATTTGCGCCAGATTCTACAATGTGACCTCACAATCCACCTGCCACGTGAGTACCGCACCGCTTAATCATCATCCATACCCTTTTTTAGGCTTTTCTAGAAGAACCAAATATTCGACGTGCAATTGACAACATTTCATTTTTTAACATACTTTTATTATGATGTAATATGAAATTAGACAGAAAATGAAGACACCCGTATTTTTCATTTTTTCTGAATTCCGCTGTTTTCATACAAAAAAATCATGATCAACATTCCGGTCTTTCTAAACAGACGTAAGCGCCAAATGACGTCACTGCAACGAAAAAATGGCGAAATCACGGAAATTGACAATCTGGCGTTTCCGGTGTCAAAAATAAAAATATATTATTTGAAATGTTTAAAATAAATTTTCAAGTAAAATACGTTTCAAAATAATTAAAATGAAAGTCTCTGAAGGATTTCAATTTTATTGTTACTTTATTAATATTATTTCCGACGATGACAATTATTGATATGCCGCGTGGTGACGGCAGAGTAGAATACAATTGTCACCACCCCAAACCTCTCCCGTGGGTGTCGTACAAGGCGACTAAGGATAAATCAGTGATGAGGAATGGGCAGCAGCATTCCTCTTATACCTACCACCTAGCAAAGTACTGTGACTTTTGTGCCCGATAAATGGCAATAGGCTCGCCACCTATTACATGGGACCTAGCCTAATTGGCGAAGCGTGGGTGCTAGTTCACCTCTGCCTACTCCTTCGGGGATATTGGCGTGAATTATGTATGTATGTATGTACAATCATTGACAATGGATTTGATTAATGACATGCCTGACAGACATGATAACTTTTTGTTGTTGTCACTGCCTGACTGTGACGTCATCGCATGTTTTTACATTTTTTTTTCTCTGTAATTAAGTAATAAAAAAATCTAAAAAAATATTTTGTGGGCAAAATTAGAAATTAAAGAAACGGTATTTTTAATTTAGGGGGTTATAGTTTTTTAAATGTTGTCAATTGTCATAGCCTTTTAATAAATCGCTTCTTCAATACAAAAGAGGTCCAACTCAAAATGACGCTCATGCAATAGTGAGTCTTACTGCAATAAATTCTGAACACACACTGCTTGTTAAGTATTTATTGAGTTGCGTCTTTATTTTATTAATTATTGGGTTTTTCTTTAGCAATGCGATCCGGCTAGAAGGACCATTTATTTGACGTGCCCTTATATAAATAATATACTGTTTCCAAAAGGAATTAATTGCTTACCGGAATTAGGATCCCAAGGGATGGGGACAAATTCGTACTCGGTTTGATTGAGGTAGGACTTTTTTAAGTCCGCCTGGCTAGCTACCGCCATCTTATCAAAAGCCTGTCGCCATTATAGGTGGTCCGACAATTTGAGTTATGATAGCCAGCCCCTCTATGAAGGTTCCAGCCCGGCTAGCATGACCACCGAAACACGATATGGTATAGTCATTGATCGCTTTGGACTGTAATAAATCATGGGATTTTAACACTTGAATAAGCCTGAATTGAATAATTAAATAAGCCTATGTGGCTAACTTAAAGATATAGCCATTTATCGCTTTGAACTGACAAAATATCGATCAATTTTGTAAGTTCAACGCGATAAATGGCTATATTATATCGTATTTTGATGGTCATGCTAGTCGGGCAGTACAAGGCAATGGGTAATGGGCAGCTGCGTTCCTCATATGCCACTGAGCAATAGGCTCGCCACCAATTATATGCGACCTAACGAAACGTGAATGTTAACTCATCTCTGCCTACCCTTCGGTAGTTTATCGGGTTATAGGCGTGATTTGTGTACGTATGTATGTAATAAGTTTTTCTGTCGGTGTACCACAGGGAGACAGCGGCGGCCCACTCGTGCACGTCGGGGTGGACGGCGTGCCGACGTTGGTGGGCATCGCGTCGTTCGTGGCCGGCGAAGATCACGGCGGCTGCCACTCCGGCCACCCCGCTGGTTAGTCACACTTTGGTCATCATCACCAGCCCTTTAATGTCCCCACTGCTGGCGCACGGGCCTTCCCTATGGATGGAATATAGGGAGAACCCCGCTCTTATTTCTACTGCATTTATTCTACTTTCATGCTTCTTCTCCCATACCCAACTTTCACTTCCATACATTAATGTCGGGACCAGCACTCCATTATGAACAGCCATACGAGCCTTTCTGGACACGCTTTGGCTGTTCATAAAAGCGTGCAAAGCCCCGTTTACCATATTCCCAGCTTTCACCCTCTTTTCAATATCACTATCACACTTTCCATCTCTCGTAAATACAGATCACAAATACACAAACTCTTTCACTTGTTCAACATTCTCACCCGCAATCTTAACTTCACACATCGTCATTTGTTCATCCCTTTCAAAAAAAAAGGAGGAGGAAGGAACATGTCACTTTATAACATTGACGTACATACGTATTTTATTTGACATTTAGATGGCTATACCTACTTACAGATGCATGTGATTTTAATGGTTTTTAAAGATTTTTAAGCCAAAAAGCTATACATGTATTAGCATGGGCCGTGTGGTGACGGCAGAGTAGAATACAATTGTCACCACCCCAAATCTCTCCCGTGGGTGTCGTACAAGGCGACTAAGGATAAAACAGTGATGAGGAATGGGCAGCAGCGTTCCTGTTATACCTACCACCTAGCAATATACTGCGACATTTGTGCCCGATAAATGGCAATAGGCTCGCCACCTATTACATGGGACCTGACATAATTGGCGAAACGTGGGTGCTAGTTCACCTCTGCCTACCCCTTCGGGGATATAGGCGTGATTTATGTATGTATGTATTAGCAATTTTCCCGTAATCGTTTATTATTTCTCATTTTTTTAAGATAGTGTACAAATACATGGGCCATTTAGGAACATCTGCTTTTATTTTATTCAAAAATTTGTTATTATTCGATAAATAATCGTATAACAATATACAAAGAGACTTTTGTACCAGTATCCAAATTTGAAAATAATAATCGGTGGTCCAAAAGACAAAACACGATTTTTTATTTTGGTATCGTACAGACCGTACAGTAGGCGTATTCCCAACCTTTTTTTGACATTTGAAAGTGATGATCACCGAACTATTTACATAACCATTACTGTTTTCACAGGACAAGTGTCACCATAGCGTTATAGTAAAGTTGTAATGGATCAGTAAATATTTCAGTGATTTTCACTCTCAAATGTCAAAAAAAGTTAGTGAATAGGCCTACAGTACCAAAATGTCAAGATAGAGCACCCAGAAAAGGTTGAAGAAAAACTTCAACCACGGACACGGCACGTGCTAAGCCGGCAAGTACCTAGTGCGGGCGGCACAAAATCGTAGCCATACCAACCGTCGCCGTAGGTAACCACGCTAGGTTAATAATTGATTAGGACAAAATATTATTTTGTGAAAACTTGACCTACCTATTTTTAACAAAAATGGCATCTATAAACGACACCCAACATCTGGAAAAAAATTTGATACTGATCCAATTTATTTGATTTATTTAAGTATTTTATTTGATTTATTTTGATTTATAATATATAAGTGAGATGATACTGATTACTGTCCGATCCCCTATAGTCACACAAAAAAAAAATTGAACAAAGTTGTGAGTGAGTGAATATGGGAATAGCATAGGTATAAAAATTTTGGTGGTTAGAAAAAGAATTTCGAAAAATTATGATCTTGAAGCGGGAAGATTCCAGATTATCATAATTTTTCGAAATTCTTTTTCTAACCACCAAAATCTTTGTACTATTTTTTCTAACATTTATATAATGTTAAAATTAAAATCGAATAGAATAAGTATAATTTATTTGCATTTTGATTTGGGGTACTTACAACACATACAATTTTACAGCTACTGTCTCAAGCTAAGCTCCTCCCCCAATCAGCTAACAAAGCCGACAGCTTCGTACGCGAATCTCCTGCGGTATGAGTATAACTGACTATAACTGAGACCTGCATCAGACCGTGGATGCGTGAACGAACAAATTTGCGAGTGCGGCCTGCAAGAGATCGTGCAGCGTGACCCTCGCACGTACTGTGGCGAGATGCAATCTCTTGTCGCGGTACAGGAAGCAATCGTAAGCGGAGTGCGCTAACAGGGACGGCAAGTGACCCAGCGTTGGGACTATGTTTAAGATCGTTTTTATAACTGTGTTTTGTGCAAATATAGATTTTTTATTTGATTTGATTAATGGAAAAATCATTTGCAGGGTTCATCAGGCCTGGTCCCTACCACGCGTGGCTTACCTCCGTCTCTGGTGTCGACTTTGAAAACACATATTTACCCACAACCCCAGAGCTACCGGAAACTACTGTGACAACCACGCCCGAACCGACTTGGCCAACTTGGCCATGGCCAGAAGAGTCAACAACAATTTCGACGACGACAACAACGACGCGTGCACCCGAGACCGAGCCCTGGACTAGGCCGCCGGCAACAACAACATGGCTACCGGAGACGACAACAACAACAACAACCTCTACAACTACGCCAAAACCCGAGCCGGAACCGGAAACCGAAGAAGACAGCTCAGAGTCAGAGGAGGACCCTGAGTTGGCGCAGCTGCTCAAGAAGCTGGAGGTAAAAGTGAAGGTCAAGGTCAACATGAGCAAGTACGGACACCACAAGGAGATCCACCACAACTCGACCGTGTCACACCAGCACAAGCACTAGACTAGGGCTTCGACCGGTTTCACTGTAATGCACTGACCTGTATAAACACGTACGCTGGACTGAATTACTTTGTAAAGACCATTTACTTTTTTAAATAACAAGCAAAGCTGTGTGTACGTAAACATTTCATATCATTCACAACTTTAAATGCTGACAGCTCCGTGGTTTATCGTACCTAGGTAGATGTACCTACAGTTGATAATTATGTTTTGTAATTTTGTAGGTAAAATAAAGAAATTACAATCGTAACTGTTTTATTACTTACTTCCTAATTTGTCTGCACAAAAAAAAATGTAAACATATCGACCTGAATATCGCATACCTAGATCTAAACAGAGTCAACTCAAAAAAACACTTTTTCAGAAAACGTGAAAAATGGATTAACGTGCCCCTTGGACTGCAGGAGTTTTCTAAAATGAAATGAAATACAAAAAATATACTTAACAAATCGAATAGTAAACATCTGTTTTATTGGTCGAAAGGTAGTGATTTAAGGAATGCGGTGGTGAGCATAAGTCAAAATCGGAAATTTTTGAGTTAGCTCCCTTTAGATCTGGGTGTGCGATATTATCAACTTCAGTCAAAACTGTTTTTGACGTACACGCATCAAATCTACTCGATCGAACGCATAGAATACAAATGTCAATCTTTGATAGTTTCTCATTCAATTGACAAGATGTTCGCCAAGTTGTTTCATACTTACGTTTGTATACTATGCGTTCGAATAGATTGGCTACTTGAATAGGCCCCAAGTAATTTTCTACTACAGGTTTTCAAGCGTTGGTCACTGCTCTAACCTTTTATTTGTGTATTTATTTATTTTCTGTTACCTGAGGAGTAAAATGCATTTATGCATCTATATATTTATGTCTTGTTCCGCCCATGACCTTGGTACTGGATACCAAAGTGACAAGTAAATAACCCCAACCACCCGTGGTAATCGTAACATGGTTGGCTACATAAGCTACATGCGAGGTTATAATATCTGAATTATCTGTAGGCCTCTTCGCTAACTTTTTTTGACAGTTGAAAGTGATGATCACCGAACTATTTACATAACTGTTTTCACAGGACAAGTGTCATGTAAGTAGTAATGGATCACTAAATAGTCCAGTGATTATCACTTTCAAGTGTCAAAAAAAGTTAGTAGGTTTGTACCATAGAGGACACTAATACTACGGATAGTATGTACCATACCAGTAAAGGTATCATGAAGATGTTAAGAAAAACTTCAACTTTTTTGTAGTGTGGCAAGCAGTTTATAATATATGATAAGCTTCTTCTTGATACGTTCTTCTCGACTTTAAGGCGGCCGCCTTGGTCGAATGCTCAGATCGCTGGGTATTGGCCAAGAGATCCCGGGTTCGAATCCTGGTAGGGGCAAACTTTGTAATGACCACAAATGTTTGTTCCCTAGTCATGGTTGTGTAAATGTTTATGTAGTATATTTTCAACATTTATATACATAATTATATTAAAAATATGTCCGTCATCTAGTATCCATAACACAAGTGCTTAGGCTACTTACTTTGGGCTAGATGATAGGTGTGAGTGTAAAAAAAAAAAAGGCTGATTCCCTAATGATGATATTAATACATCGATTTATAGTAAAAAGCTATTAGTACAAATTAGGGCGACTACACGCCTATCACTAAGGCAGCCTACTACAGGAAAGATTGATAACAAATATGTAATAGGTACAGTGAGTTTTTGAATCCTTTGCTAAAGTCTAGCAAGGACATTAAAACATGAAGTGTCAAGTCAATGTCAATAAGTTAGTTACGTCAAGGTAGGTTGTTGATTTACGTCATTGTTACTTGCTTTTACACTAACGAGTCATGAACTTGGGCTGGGATTTTCAGAAAATTTGCCTAGTACAACAATTTAAATGATACTTTTTGGCATGAAATGGAGGAATCAATTACGAAAGGTAAGTTTCGATATAATCGACTCACATAATAGTGTCAATATTAACAAATCCGATATATTTGTCATATATGTTTAGTTTTGTGTGGGCGAATCTTGTTCTATCTATGAATTATCCTTTGTTTGTCATGTGCCTCCTTTCCTATAGCCATCAAATTATCTCTTTTTTATAATTACACACGTCTTTGATCAATCCAGTGGCACTGCTATTGATAACTATTCCTAATTAGTGAGTGAATGTTTTCATCCCATCCACCGAACAGAGTTGTTTACTTCCGCAATCTGACGGTCATTTGCTATATGCTGAAACTTAAGACACTGAAATGTTAAACTTGAACCTTAGATATTAGATCAGAAAGGCCTATGGACAAGTTTTTTATTAATATATACCTTCATTATATATATATCACGCCTTTCTCCCACAGGGGTGGGCAGATTCACTTCTTTCCACTTGCTACGATTCTTTCACACTTTTTTCGCATCATCCAATCTCAATAATGTCTTAATGCATGCTCTATGCCCTTTTTCTCTGTAACTTATAGTAATTTTTCCAAATGGCACATTCTAATTCAATGCATAAAATTATTTACTATAATTGGAGGCCTTTGCCCAGCAGTGGGATCTTATATGTGGGTTAACAAAAGAAATATCTGTATTATATTGCAGGCAGGTGTCATAATAATCTTTTATTTTCAGAACCTCTTAGTTGTTCGGGTTGCTTGAATGATATTGGGGATGATGATTTTGTGTGTGCCCTCGCACAAGGCTGGCACAAGGAATGTTTCAGGTACGTAGTTATGTAATTATAATAATGAAACTAAAATATTCTTTTGTTTAAAAATAATTTTCTCTGTAAGAATTACATGCCCATCATACATAATGTTTGGAGATATTTGACAAAGATTACACTTTTATGTACAACATGTAACAGACTGTGAAGACTCAGATGTGGTGACGGCAACAAAGCATACTATTATCACCACCACGAATCATTCCTGCGGATTTCATATAAGGCAACTAAGGGTGTATACGACCTCCATAAAGAACAGGCCACTAACAATCTGTATTAAAAACAAAAGATGATAAATAAAAAAGATGTCAGATTTTACAATTCACGAAGAGCAAACATGTCTTTTATTTATTAGATAAAAAGTACATTTAGATCAATTAGTTCAATCTTAAACATGGTCCTTCGAGCCGGATAATTTAAATTAGTACGAAGAACATATTAGTTCACTATAAAAGAAGAAGTTTGTAAAATATTTACGAATAACAATATTTTATTGGAGATTTTATTGCAACAATTATTGAAGTTGTTGTTGGAAACAATTATGAATTGCAGCATTGTGATTATATTTCATGAATTTGAATATAATAATAGTAATTCTACAACGGACTTTGGTAAGCCCATAAGTATTTTATGAGAATTGCCACGGTGGGCGGCGGCACGGAGCTTGTTGGTCGCGTCGTACAACAAATTTGGTCAAGTTGGAGAAAAGTATTCAATACTAATCAATTGATTGTATATGTACGTGTAATCTAAATGGAGCAGTGTATATTTTTCAGACATTAAAGTACCTAGAATTTTAAGTTATTTTGTGAAGTCGAATAAATAAATGTAAAAATTGTTAGTTCTTAGCGTTAGAGCGCTGAATGATTTTGTTGTTTTTTGTTAGTTTTAATTGTATTGAAAATGGATAGCATTATTAACGTGCTTAATGATATTCATAGGAAAACAGAGAAAGAGTTTATTAATTTTCAAAAAGCATCGAAAGAT
The DNA here is from genome assembly GCA_963931975.1 of Cataclysta lemnata. NCBI lineage: Eukaryota > Metazoa > Arthropoda > Insecta > Lepidoptera > Crambidae > Cataclysta > Cataclysta lemnata. The sequence continues at coordinate 788,873 of OZ008357.1, forward strand.
AAGTTAAGTAACGAATTATAAAGGTCAAATTAGAAAATTTAGATAGAAGTTGGGTTAATTTTAATGAGTACAATACAAAGTTATATCAGTCATTCCAGGCGTCTGACTTAGAGTATTCTGACTATGTTGTTAATGATGTATATGCAAAAATGGAGGATACATATACATTGTATAAATCTTATATGAAAACAGAACTGAATGTGTTATTATCGGCAAAAGAAAATATATCTAAAAACGGCGTACCTTCTAGTACTTTTGACAACTTGCCTAAAATATCTATTCCTATATTTTCGGGCCAGTATCTTGTGTGGCCAACATTTCGGGACTTGTTTACCTCACTTATTCACAATAATAGTGCATTAGATAATGTACAAAAACTACATTATTTAAAGAGTCATGTGTCAGGCGAAGCCGAACTACTATTGCGACACACACCTATTATTGCGGCTAATTATTTTAGGTGTTGGGAACTTATAGAGAAGCGTTATAATAACAAACGGTACCTAGCCAATTGCATTTTAACAAGATTATTTAGTCAGACACGTATGAATAGTGAGTCATCATATGCTCTAAAATGTATTATAAATAACACTATGGACTGCTTAAATGCATTAAAGAATTTAGATATAGATATAAATAGTTGGGATATCATAATTATACATATAGTTACTTGTAAGTTTGACATTGAAACTCGCAAACAGTGGGAGCTATCTGTAACTAACGACAGTCCTAACGATTTTTCCACCTTAGTTCAGTTGAAAAGTTTCATGGAAAATCGTTACAGGGCATTAGAAATTGTAGAACAAAATATGAGTACAGTACAAAATAAGGACAGTAATTGTAACAGATCAAATTCATTTATAGTAACAAATAGGTCTAAGTTTAGAATTAAATGTGAATATTGTTCACAAGTGCACAAGTTATGTTTCTGTAAGCAGTTTTCAAGTTTGAATTATTCTGAGAAACGTAATTTTATAATAAAGAACAAAATATGTTATAATTGTTTGGGTAGTAACCACAGTACAGTCGAATGTAAGATCTGCCATAGCCGTCACCATTCATTGTTGCATGTTGAGTCTACTCCAGAAATCAGGGACACGGGTCCTTCTACTACACTGTGTGTGAGACCCAGTGTGATAAACGTAACGTAGAATGTGGCCAGATAGTTTCTTGTGTGTCTGCCAGTAATACCAATGCGTCACGTCAAGTTTTATTACCTACGGCAACAGTGGATGTACAATTGGATGATGGTAGTTTAGGTGAAGTACGAGCCTTACTAGATCAAGGTTCGCAGGCTTGTTTGATAACCGAAAGTACTGTAAATAACTTAAGATTAAAGAAAGTTCCATCAGAAAGAATTGTATCTGGTTTAGGTGAAAATAATGATGTTATACCTAAATATTATGTAAATTTAAATGTACAGTCGAGAATAAACTCTTCTTTTGGATTCAGAGTCAAGGCCTATGTTCTAAATACGATAACTTCATATTTGCCTGAACATAGTATAAGTACTGTTAGAGAGAGGAGGGTTGACGTTGACTGACTGACTATTTGGGGGGGTACTAATAGGGTATGAAATAAAACCACTAAAGTATTGTTCTAAACGGGGTACCCTGGCAAGGAGTTACACCCGGCCAACAACCAACAACTTTATTGTATGAAAGCTCCATCTTATAGAAACAGGAGTGAAACTCGATAGCGCGATTCACAATACACCTAGCGCCATCTATTGACCAATTTCCGAACTAATTGATATCAAACTTCATGCTACTTAAATTTAGATGTATACATGCATTTCATTAAGACAGAGTCCAATAATAAAATGCATGTATACATCTAAATTTAAGTAGCATGAAGTTTGATATCAATTAGTTCGGAAATTGGTCAATAGATGGCGCTAGGTGTATTGTGAATCGCGCTATCGAGTTTCACTCCTGTTTCTATAAGATGGAGCTTTCATACAATAAAGTTGTTGGTTGTTGGCCGGGTGTAACTCCTTGCCAGGGTACCCCGTTTAGAACAATACTTTAGTGGTTTTATTTCATACCCTATTAGTACCCCCCCAAATAGTCAGTCAGTCAACGTCAACCCTCCTCTCTCTAACATTGGTCCTTTCGAGCGCCGGATATCTTAGGAAAAGCAGGGCAATTTTTTGAGAACAAAGTGGTCGTAAGACCGCGGCCCGTACTCACAGTGGATCGCTGTGAATAAGGTACGAGCTTACTGCCTAGTACCTACGGCAGTATTTGCAGTACCACAAGCAGCCCTAAGGACACCGGAACCTGCGGATGCCGACAGAGGAGCCATCCATCTAGTGCAGTGGCAAAACATCTTTGTGTGAGTGCAAACAAGTGAAGTGTCAAGCGTGAGTAGAACCTTATTTAAAACTTTTGCAAGCGAATTTATTAAACCTTATTACAATAATTTAATTATTTGAACAAATCAAACAAAATTGAACATTATCATCACCAGTGAAAAACTTTTAAATTTACTGTGGATTCGGATGTGAACAGAGACATAACTAATTTAGTTAAGATTTAGAACATAAGTTGTTAGTTAGTAGTTAATTTGCATGCTAGGACTTAGAATAGTTTATAAAAAACGGGGGAACGAGGAATCCATGCCCAATTTTCCTCAGATTCTTTAAGTTGTTCAAACACTTGTAAAATTTTTTTAAATTTGTATGAAATATTGTTTTTTTTAAATTGTTTAATTGGTAGTTTTTTAAGTTCATAAAATGGAAGGTCTGATTAATGTACAGTTGGATTTATTTAATTCAATTAAAAAAGGCTTAGCTAATTTCAAGAAAAGTCCAAAAGATAGGCTAACATTAGAATATGTTGAAGCGAGATTGGAAAATTTGGAAGGTGATTGGCTTTTATTTAAATCAAATAATGTAAAATTGTACGAAGTGTCTAAGCCAGGAGAGTTAAATAATTCAAGCTATGTGTCAAAGGAAATTTACGATAGTACCGAGGAATATTATTTAATATATAAATCTGTATTAAAGGTATCTTTAAAGCAATTTTTATCAGATAAAAGGGAGTTGCAATCTAAAAAAGGTATTGAAAAATCAAATTCATTAGTAAAACTACCTAAAATTACTATACCTACCTTTTCGGGTAACTACTCTGAATGGACTACCTTCCGAGATCTGTTCATTTCCTTAGTGCATAATAATAGTTCGTTGGATAATGTACAAAAGTTGCATTATTTAAAGACACACCTCACTGGTGAGGCAGAACAATTAATTAGGTATACGCCAATAACAGATACTAATTACAGTCAATGTTGGTCTCTGCTAGAAAAACGGTACAATAATAAAAAGTACTTGGCCAATTGCATTTTGAAGCGGTTATTCGGTCAAAAACGTATGAACATAGAATCGTCATCAGGACTCAAAGAGTTGTTAGATACCACCATGGACTGTTTAAACGGACTTAAAAATATTGATGTTGACGTGAGCACATGGGACATTATTATTATTCACATTATAACTTTTAAATTGGATACTGAGACGCGTAAACAATGGGAACTACAAATATCTAGCAATGATTCGAATGAGTTGCCATCATTAGATCAATTTAAGTGTTTTATGGAAAGTCGTTTTCGCGCTTTAGAGTTTTTTGATTCCAAAAAACCTTATCAACAGTACCCAGTATCTCATACTAAACCAAAAGTTTTATTTTCTACTAATTCTTCGGGTTTACGCTGTGAGTTTTGTTCTGAAACACACAAACTGTGTTTTTGTAAAGAATTCTCGAAACAAAGTAATGCAACAAGACGCGATTTCGTAATTAAAAATTCATTATGTTTCAATTGTTTGGGTGGCAACCATACAGTTTATAACTGTAAAAATCCCACTTCATGTCGCATTTGTAGAAAACGTCATCACTCTCTCTTACATCCAGAGAACAACGAAACTTCCTCTGCATTGAAACCTCATGATCTTGTTGAGAGTACTAGTTCATCAGTTAGTACTCCCCCAATAGTTTCATGTCTGTCTACTGAAAGGGTCACTAGATATGGTCAGGTTTTACTAGCTACAGCCCTAGTAAATATCGAGGCAAAGTCTAGTGGAAAGCACGTCGTAAGAGCATTATTAGACCAGGGCTCACAGGCTTGCTTTATAACAGAAGCGACAGTACAACTTTTGCGATTAAAAAAGAAACCAATCAGAGGAATGATTTCAGGATTGGGAGGAGATAAACCATTAACATCTAATTACATTGTAACAGTTCAGCTTCAGTCTCGTATTGATAAGAAGTTTAAAATGCAATTTGAAGCTTATGTATTGAAAAATATAACTTCATATTTACCGGAAAATAAGATACAACCTGTAGATTTGATAGACTTGGAACAATTGTGTCTTGCAGATCCTCAGTTCAATACACCAAATAGAATAGACCTTTTATTAGGAGCTAACGTGTATAGTCAGATACTAAAGGATGGTATTAAAAAGAATCCTAATGGATCTCTTGTTGCTCAGAATACGGCATTAGGGTGGATTCTGTCAGGGACAATACACAATTCATTTAACCAAGCATATGAAGATAGGTCACTAATAACAGCAATGCATGTACAAATAAATGAGGACAATATATTAAGGAAATTTTGGGAATTAGAAGAACAGTCCTATAGTACAAAACCTTTATTGACAATTGAAGAGCAAAAATGCGAAGACATTTTTATTAGTACAACCAAGAGGGCAGCCGATGGTCGCTACATTGTGAAGCTGCCGTTCCGTGACCCGGAGCCGCGTTGCTTGGGCGGTGATTCACGACGAATAGCTGTAACAAAATTTAAATCATTAGAAAAAAGATTGTCTAAAGATATAAAGTTAAAAAGTAGTTATATAGACGTAATAAATGAATATTTACAATTAGGACACATGCGGTTGATAGCTAAAGGTGATGAACAAAATAATAGCGCTGTATACTTACCTCACCATGCGGTAGTAAGGGAAGATAAATTAACTACTAAGGTTAGAGTTGTTTTTAACGCATCTAGCAAAAATAGTTACGGGATATCCCTAAACGATACTCTAATGATAGGTCCTAAACTACAGTTAGATTTACGTCATTTGGTTCTACGCTGGAGACTACATCCTATTGTATTGGTAGCGGATATTATTAAAATGTATAGACAAGTTAAAATAGCCGATGAAGACACTATATTCCAACGCATAGTGTGGCGTGATAGTCCAGAAAAAGAATTAAATGACTATGAATTACTTACAGTGACTTTTGGTACCGCATCTGCTCCATATTTGGCAGTAAAGACGTTGAATCAACTAAGTATTGATGAAGGAAGCGATTTCCCATTAGCTTCATCAAGAGTAGTACAATCATTCTATATGGATGACTTGATGACTGGGGTTAGTGATGTCAATGAAGGTATTGAAGTGTACAAACAAATGACAGGATTGCTATTGAGAGGTGGTTTTAGAATGCAGAAATGGAATAGTAATAACGAGGAATTGCTTTTGGAGATACAGAAATTTGAAGAACAATACAATGTAGAACAAAAGGACATTAAGCAGTATAATATAGCAGAAGAGGCACAGGACATAAATATTAAGAACAACAAGACAGATAGAAACACAGAAAGTACAACAAAGATATTAGGCATTACCTGGAATCGCAGCGAAGATAATTTTCAGTACTCGGTGAACCTCCCGACGGTGACACCTGGACCTGAAACAAAAAGAACAATAATATCATTAATAGCTAGGTTGTATGATCCATTGGGATGGATTGCTCCTAGTATAATCATAGCAAAAATGTTCATCCAAAAGTTATGGCTCTCGGGCTTAACGTGGGATGAACCTATATCAGCTAATTTAAATAAAGAATGGTATACTTATCGTAATGAGCTGTCGAAACTTGCTGCAGTTCGAATCCCACGTTGGTTAGGTAATGTTAACACAAATAATAATTGCGAATTGCACGGCTTTAGCGATGCCTCTAAACTAGCTTATGCAGCAGTCGTTTATTTAAGAGTAGTAGACAGTACTGGAAACATACGGGTATCTTTGTTAACAGCGAAAACCAGAGTAGCTCCAATCAAACAGATCAGCATTCCTCGCCTTGAGCTCTGTGGAGCTGTACTTTTAGCGCGACTTCTTATAGAGACATCTCAGGTTTTGAATATTAGTAAGGACAATATAAAAGCATGGACCGATTCTACAGTGGTGATTGCATGGCTGAATAGCCACCCCAGTAGGTGGAAAACTTTTGTGGCAAATAGAGTCTCGGAGATCTTAACTTCGTTGGACACTTCGCACTGGTTTCATGTGTCATCAAAGGAAAACCCAGCCGACTGTGCCTCGCGAGGTGTTCAACCCAGTACACTGGCTGAGAACCAACTGTGGATTTTTGGTCCAGCATTTCTTAAAGAATTTGACATACCATATATCAAGCCCAATGATTTAAAAGTACAATTAGAAGAAGCTGTCAAGTCGCACTTCATTACTGCTACTGAAAATAGTTTAAACATATTTCATAGATATTCTTCTTTACAAAAATTGTTAATTGTTAATTGTTATTATTGTACCGTTTTTCTAGCAGAGACCAACATTGACTGTAATTAGTATCTGTTATTGGCGTATACCTAATTAATTGTTCTGCCTCACCAGTGAGGTGTGTCTTTAAATAATGCAACTTTTGTACATTATCCAACGAACTATTATTATGCACTAAGGAAATGAACAGATCTCGGAAGGTAGTCCATTCAGAGTAGTTACCCGAAAAGGTAGGTATAGTAATTTTAGGTAGTTTTACTAATGAATTTGATTTTTCAATACCTTTTTTAGATTGCAACTCCCTTTTATCTGATAAAAATTGCTTTAAAGATACCTTTAATACAGATTTATATATTAAATAATATTCCTCGGTACTATCGTAAATTTCCTTTGACACATAGCTTGAATTATTTAACTCTCCTGGCTTAGACACTTCGTACAATTTTACATTATTTGATTTAAATAAAAGCCAATCACCTTCCAAATTTTCCAATCTCGCTTCAACATATTCTAATGTTAGCCTATCTTTTGGACTTTTCTTGAAATTAGCTAAGCCTTTTTTAATTGAATTAAATAAATCCAACTGTACATTAATCAGACCTTCCATTTTATGAACTTAAAAAACTACCAATTAAACAATTTAAAAAAAACAATATTTCATACAAATTTAAAAAAATTTTACAAGTGTTTGAACAACTTAAAGAATCTGAGGAAAATTGGGCATGGATTCCTCGTTCCCCCGTTTTTTATAAACTATTCTAAGTCCTAGCATGCAAATTAACTACTAACTAACAACTTATGTTCTAAATCTTAACTAAATTAGTTATGTCTCTGTTCACATCCGAATCCACAGTAAATTTAAAAGTTTTTCACTGGTGATGATAATGTTCAATTTTGTTTGATTTGTTCAAATAATTAAATTATTGTAATAAGGTTTAATAAATTCGCTTGCAAAAGTTTTAAATAAGGTTCTACTCACGCTTGACACTTCACTTGTTTGCACTCACACAAAGATGTTTTGCCACTGCACTAGATGGATGGCTCCTCTGTCGGCATCCGCAGGTTCCGGTGTCCTTAGGGCTGCTTGTGGTACTGCAAATACTGCCGTAGGTACTAGGCAGTAAGCTCGTACCTTATTCACAGCGATCCACTGTGAGTACGGGCCGCGGTCTTACGACCACTTTGTTCTCAAAAAATTGCCCTGCTTTTCCTAAGATATCCGGCGCTCGAAAGGACCAATGTTAGAGAGAGGAGGGTTGACGTTGACTGACTGACTATTTGGGGGGGTACTAATAGGGTATGAAATAAAACCACTAAAGTATTGTTCTAAACGGGGTACCCTGGCAAGGAGTTACACCCGGCCAACAACCAACAACTTTATTGTATGAAAGCTCCATCTTATAGAAACAGGAGTGAAACTCGATAGCGCGATTCACAATACACCTAGCGCCATCTATTGACCAATTTCCGAACTAATTGATATCAAACTTCATGCTACTTAAATTTAGATGTATACATGCATTTTATTATTGGACTCTGTCTTAAACAAGTACAATAAGCAGGAATGATAGTATAGAGGATTTAAAGTTAGCAGATCCATTGTTTAGGTCACCTAATAAAATTGATATGTTGTTAGGATCGGAGGTGTTTCCGTTAATTTTAAGAAATGGTATAAGACAAAGTACTTCAGGATCTTTGATTGGTCAAAATACAACTTTAGGTTGGATTGTATCAGCAGTAATTGATGATGAATTTAATTAACTTTTGTTTTCAATTTATATCTGAGTTATATATTTTCGTTTAAATTGTTATTAATTGAAGTTCAATTCCATAAACTGATTAGAACTTAGGGCAATATTGTTTGTATTGTTTTATTAGTTATGGACATTTCACTAAATGTCCATGGTGGGCGGTATGTATACGACCTCCATAAAGAACAGGCCACTAACAATCTGTATTAAAAACAAAAGACGATAAATAAAAAAGATGTCAGATTTTACAATTCACGAAGAGCAAACATGTCTTTTATTTATTAGATAAAAAGTACATTTAGATCAATTAGTTCAATCTTAAACAAAGGGTAAAAACTGTGAAGAGGAATGGACAGCTTTCCTTTTATACAATCTAGCAATATACTGCGACTTTCGTGCCTGATAAATGACAATAGGCTCGCCACCACACATGGGGCCAAAAATATTAATATTTTTTAATAATATACAATTTTTGATATCACCTTAGTTTATGACTAATTTAACGTGGGTTTAGGGTTGTGTGGTATTTCTGTTACATGTTGTATATATCACAACAACTGCTACATACTCTAGAAAAGGAGACTAGCCAAAATGGTACCAGAGTTGTACAGCTATATATATTGTACACCATTTTATTTGGGGTTTTACAAGGATAATTTTACATACATAAATCACGCCTATATCCCCAAAGGGGTAGGTAGAGATGAACTAGCACCCACGATTCCCCAATTATGTTAGGTCCCATGTAATGGGTGGCGAGCCTATTGCCATTTATCGGGACCAATAATTGCAGTACTATTGCTAGGTGGTATAAGAGGAACGCTGCTGCCCATTCCTCATCACTGATTTATCCTTAGTCGCCTTGTACGACACTCAAGGGAGAGATTTGGGGTGGTGACAATTGTATTCTACTCTGCCGTCACCACACGGCACCCGGCACACGGATAATTTTGATGTAAGTAATGTAGTCGGAAACAGTGGGAAACATTTTTAAAATACATTTATATGTTTTTGTGAAACGAAACTCTTAGTGGACGTTGCATTGGCATAAAACCAATAAAATAAAAAACTGACATCTAAGTTGTTTCTAAGCCTACCCAAAAACTATTCTAAGCCCTATTAAAAAGCATAAAATAAGAGTTTTTAATTCTTAATTAATGGCTGTTTGTACTACATTACACTACAAAAAAATGGAATGTCTAAATAATCTGTGAGTTTTTGGTTATCAGCTGTCGTTGGTTATTTGTTTGTGATTGCGTTGTTTGAAAGTGCCGGTTACTTGCGATTTGGTTAAAGACGATAGGCCTAAAAAGGCGACTCTGCTATCCCACAACGGCTCTCGGTTATTAAGGGATATCGTTGCAATTGTATTGTTGGTAAACAAGCTGTTGGTTGTTGTGCCCCTAATATGACTATTTAGGTTTTTTAGAATGGACAAACACAACACCAAAATAACTTAGTGGGGTTCAGCCACGTTTCTAGATAACATCTTAATTCGAGAAGATGTAGAAAATGAAGAAATTGATGTAAAATAAAAATATTTTTTATCCCACCATCTCGGAAAAAGCGTTTTTGCTCTTCGATATCTGAGTGCAAAAGCCGTTTTTATCCTCTAGAGGTTAAAGTAAATTTGAATTTAGAACATCGTGTGCTTGTGAAGTTTGTGAATTCAAAACATCATTATACCTATTTATTTCTACCTCCATGGTGCCGAAATTGTCATGCAACCTATTTTAATTTGTTAAAAACTCGGAACCTTCTTGGTGTACTTTTTTTGTAATTTGCTTTGCGCGCGCCATTTTCTTTTCACGTCATAAATTTGTTAAAACCTAGGAGTTCCGTGACGGTCAATCAGCTTGGCGTCAATCTTGCTTTAAACATTTTGATCGTCTACAACGCTTGCTGGATGCTTGAGTCAAGCATTTAAAAGCTTTTTAGGTCTGTTTGATTTGTTTACGCTAGCAACGGAACAAAAACATATAGAAAATCAACGTGCTTGACTCAAGCTGATTGACCGTCTCGAAACTCCATTAGGGACGGTAATTTTTATTAGGTACTTACAGGTGTGTCTGGATGAATGTTGCGGGTGTGGCTGGGTGGATGGTTGGCTGTTGGAGGTGTGTCTGGGTGAATGGGTGTTTTGAGGGTGTGTCTAGGTGAATGAGTGTTTTGTGGTTGTGTCTGGGTGAATGGGTTTTTGTGGGTATGTCTGAATGGATGGGTGAGTATTGTGGGTGTTTCTAGGTGATTGAGTGTTTTTTGGGTGTGATTGGGTGTTTTGTCGGTGTTTCTGGGCGAATGGGTGTTTTGTGAGTGTTTCGGGGGAATTAGTGTTTTGTGTGTGTTTCTGGGTGAATGGGTGTTTTGTGGGTGTTTCTGGGTGAATGGGTGTTTTGTGGGGTTTTCTGGGTGAATGGGTGTTTTGTGGGTGTTTCTGGGGGAATGGGTGTTTTTTGGGTGTGTCTGAGTGGATGGGTGTGTATTGCGGGTGTGAATGTTCTGGGTGTTTCTGGGTGGGTGTTGAGAGTGTGTTTGGGTTAACGGGAGGGTGTTGTGGAAGTTTCTGGGTGAAAACAGAAACTCTTGTGATTGTTTTTTTTTTTTTTGTATTTTGCAATTTTCTCGTTGGGGGGGATGAAAAGTTACGTGTTGCACTCGAGTGCAAAGATTTTTCACCTTGTGCTCTTTTGATTCCCTCGCTATCGCTCAGGATTCTAATTTTTCTCTCGCTACACTCGCTACGCTCGTGATTCAATTTTAGAATCCTTCGCTAGCTCGGTCATCTAAATTGAGCACGCGGTTAAAAAACAACTTTGCACTCACGTACAACAAATAACTATTGCTTTTCATTCAGATATACCTGCCTACTACACTCATTTCAAATAATGAATTCAGGTTGCTAATAAACACCTAATTGCTCCAGCAACTACATTGTATCTTATTATAATAAAAAGCTCCTGATAAAGCTATCATTACAAATAATTATTGTAATAGTATAAAAAAACATTTTATCAAAATAAGTTGATTGCTTTAATTTCCAGTTAAATTAATAAGAAAATGGCTATACAATAAGATTGCATGTGTTATCCACCATAAAAATCAGTTTTATAGTTTCGAGATATAATCCTACCACAGTTTATTCATTAAAATAATCTCTTAAATACTTTTTCTAAAGTGCTTATTTGTAAATAAACCCCACTAGATATTGGAGTTAAATCATTACCACTTCTTTTGTGTTGTAATAAGCTATTAAAGGATATATATTTAATAGTTGTACAATTACCATCACATTGGTACCAGAGCTCCATACAAAGTGGCTGTTCTCCTTTTAAATTATCCTGCTAAAATTGAGTATTTATCATTTTAATATTTTACATTTTTAAATCTGAAAATTAGTGAAAAATCTGACCCAAAATAAACCCAAAAAATAACTTCTTTATATATAACCAATCTACTGCTATTGTCAGTGTTGTATAGCTACTTAACTCAAATGGGAAAATGAAATCATTATCAAAAAAGTGTTTAATGGTATTTGCAATTGGTCTTACATTGAATGTTCTCAGTTTCAAATTTCTCTCCCATTTGATATGCTTCATATCATTTTCAAAAGTGCTGGCGCAGGTAACTTTACCACCATGATGGGATATTTTACAACAGAAACTTTCATTATCACCAGTCTTTTAATATCCCCACTGCCGAACATATGCCTTCCCTATGGATGGAAGAATATAGGGACAATGTGCCATAACCTGATACGCTGGCCCATTGCGGATTGGTAGGTAAAACAACTGCAGATGCGGCCGGCTTCAACGCCTTAACACGCCCTGCTAAGCACAGAATAACTCGAGATAGTAACGTGTTGTTCACTCATCTAATGACCGGCCTTAGCTTACATTGCTTAGTTTACGCAATCTAACTCCTGGGAATATAATAATCGTTTTGATACTATAGTCCTACAAGTTCGTGCGCGACCTTCCTGCGGTATGAGAGATGGTGGCGGGGACGGGGCACTCTAGATGTTAGCGGGGGCGGGTGACGCGGGGAGGAGGAATAAATTGCTCCTCTCGCATCACCCGCCTCCGCTATAGTCCGTTTAATTTTAATTTATTGATAATAGAATCTACAGCACATAAAAATAGTATTATAAACATTACATTTGAACTTATTGCCAATTACAGATTCTCACTTTGTATGTGTGGCAGTTAAAGTTGTGAGGTAATCTTGCTAATTATAAAACATTATTGAGAAAAAAAATTACAATTACAAAAACTAATCCAAAATATAATACGCAATAGGAATCAAACATTATTAAAAACAACAACAATAATTAAATAATAATGACGAATAACAAAATTATTGTAAATAACGACGTCGACTCACCGTTCTGCTTTTGGTGATTCTGTGAATCATCAAAAGGAGAACGGTGAGTTAAGGTACGCATAGTGTGTGTGTGTGTCTGTGTGTGGGTGTGTGTTTTATTTAATGATATGATGTGATGATGTCATATTTAACGAGGTGATAATCAGCTTTTGGAATGGTGAAAAATTTAGTCCCGTCAATGTTCTAAAGTCAAGTATTGTTGTAGATGTTCTGTATGTGATGGAGCACTTACTTCGTGGTACTTTGAGAAAGGCGGGCTGCTGTTCTGCAGAGATGATTATTGGACTCGGTACGGCGAGAGCTGTTTGCAGTGTGGACAGGTGAGTTTTTTTTTGTAGGAGTGCAATGCATTTTACGCCATGATGAGTAACTCCCGAACATGTGTTGCCAGACTCCGCCATTCGATCAATAAATGGCTATAGGTTCAACCCCTATTACAAGGAACCTAACATAGCTGACGAACGTCACGACCCCCAAGACCATTGGGTGTATTTGTGTTGTTCGTCTAACTAAGTTTAAAGCCATTTTTCTAATATTTTTTGAATACGCCTACAAAACAGCTCGCAGTGTCATGGCGTCGGGTCTGACGTCACGCCTAGGAAACCGTCAACCCATTCAGAGGAAAGCTATAGGCCGAGAAGGTGAGAGACGGTGGCGGGGACGCGGCACTCTAGATGTAAGCGGCGGCGGGTGATGCGGAAGGGGGGAAAACTCGTGCACAACACCTCAGCCCCCCCAACGTCTCTCACCGCAGGCAGGTCGCGCACGAAGTTGTCGGAATATAACAAACATTGAGTATAGAATGTCACATGGATTACATAGGATTGGAGTTTCAGTCGAAATGGCCGATTACAGTATTTTAATGTTTTATATGTATTTTAATTAGCCACCACTTACTTAACTTGGACCCAGCCCAAGGGGGGTCATAACCACCCCATGACCCACCCTTGGCCCATGGGCTTTGGGTGTATATTTATGTTCTTCGCCAGGTGATAACGGGCCCTGTGATGGGCGCGGGCGAGCACCGCTTCCACCCGGAGTGCTTCGCGTGCGCGGCGTGCGGCGCGCACGTCGAGGACGGCCAGCCGTACGCGCTGCTGGCGCCCACGCGCCTCTTCTGGTCAGTCTCACTCTCACCTCATCTCCCCTCATCTCCTCTCACCTCATCTCTCGCGCGGCGTGCGGCGCGCACGTCGAGGACGGCCAGCCGTACGCGCTGCTGGCGCCCACGCGCCTCTTCTGGTCAGTCTCACTCTCACCTCATCTCCCCTCATCTCCTCTCACCTCATCTCTCGCGCGGCGTGCGGCGCGCACGTCGAGGACGGCCAGCCGTACGCGCTGCTGGCGCCCACGCGCCTCTTCTGGTCAGTCTCACTCTCACCTCATCTCCCCTCATCTCCTCTCACCTCATCTCTCGCGCGGCGTGCGGCGCGCACGTCGAGGACGGCCAGCCGTACGCGCTGCTGGCGCCCACGCGCCTCTTCTGGTCAGTCTCACTCTCACCTCATCTCCCCTCATCTCCTCTCACCTCATCTCTCGCGCGGCGTGCGGCGCGCACGTCGAGGACGGCCAGCCGTACGCGCTGCTGGCGCCCACGCGCCTCTTCTGGTCAGTCTCACTCTCACCTCATCTCCCCTCATCTCCTCTCACCTCATCTCTCGCGCGGCGTGCGGCGCGCACGTCGAGGACGGCCAGCCGTACGCGCTGCTGGCGCCCACGCGCCTCTTCTGGTCAGTCTCACTCTCACCTCATCTCCCCTCATCTCCTCTCACCTCATCTCTCGCGCGGCGTGCGGCGCGCACGTCGAGGACGGCCAGCCGTACGCGCTGCTGGCGCCCACGCGCCTCTTCTGGTCAGTCTCACTCTCACCTCATCTCCCCTCATCTCCTCTCACCTCATATCTCGCGCGGCGTGCGGCGCGCACGTCGAGGACGGCCAGCCGTACGCGCTGCTGGCGCCCACGCGCCTCTTCTGGTCAGTCTCACTCTCACCTCATCTCCCCTCATCTCCTCTCACCTCATCTCTCGCGCGGCGTGCGGCGCGCACGTCGAGGACGGCCAGCCGTACGCGCTGCTGGCGCCCACGCGCCTCTTCTGGTCAGTCTCACTCTCACCTCATCTCCCCTCATCTCCTCTCACCTCATCTCTCGCGCGGCGTGCGGCGCGCACGTCGAGGACGGCCAGCCGTACGCGCTGCTGGCGCCCACGCGCCTCTTCTGGTCAGTCTCACTCTCACCTCATCTCCCCTCATCTCCTCTCACCTCATCTCTCGCGCGGCGTGCGGCGCGCACGTCGAGGACGGCCAGCCGTACGCGCTGCTGGCGCCCACGCGCCTCTTCTGGTCAGTCTCACTCTCACCTCATCTCCCCTCATCTCCTCTCACCTCATCTCTCGCGCGGCGTGCGGCGCGCACGTCGAGGACGGCCAGCCGTACGCGCTGCTGGCGCCCACGCGCCTCTTCTGGTCAGTCTCACTCTCACCTCATCTCCCCTCATCTCCTCTCACCTCATCTCTCGCGCGGCGTGCGGCGCGCACGTCGAGGACGGCCAGCCGTACGCGCTGCTGGCGCCCACGCGCCTCTTCTGGTCAGTCTCACTCTCACCTCATCTCCCCTCATCTCCTCTCACCTCATCTCTCGCGCGGCGTGCGGCGCGCACGTCGAGGACGGCCAGCCGTACGCGCTGCTGGCGCCCACGCGCCTCTTCTGGTCAGTCTCACTCTCACCTCATCTCCCCTCATCTCCTCTCACCTCATCTCTCGCGCGGCGTGCGGCGCGCACGTCGAGGACGGCCAGCCGTACGCGCTGCTGGCGCCCACGCGCCTCTTCTGGTCAGTCTCACTCTCACCTCATCTCCCCTCATCTCCTCTCACCTCATCTCTCGCGCGGCGTGCGGCGCGCACGTCGAGGACGGCCAGCCGTACGCGCTGCTGGCGCCCACGCGCCTCTTCTGGTCAGTCTCACTCTCACCTCATCTCCCCTCATCTCCTCTCACCTCATCTCTCGCGCGGCGTGCTGCGCGCACGTCGAGGACGGCCAGCCGTACGCGCTGCTGGCGCCCACGCGCCTCTTCTGGTCAGTCTCACTCTCACCTCATCTCCCCTCATCTCCTCTCACCTCATATCTCGCGCGGCGTGCGGCGCGCACGTCGAGGACGGCCAGCCGTACGCGCTGCTGGCGCCCACGCGCCTCTTCTGGTCAGTCTCACTCTCACCTCATCTCCCCTCATCTCCTCTCACCTCATCTCTCGCGCGGCGTGCGGCGCGCACGTCGAGGACGGCCAGCCGTACGCGCTGCTGGCGCCCACGCGCCTCTTCTGGTCAGTCTCACTCTCACCTCATCTCCCCTCATCTCCCCTCATCTCCTCTCACCTCATATCTCGCGCGGCGTGCGGCGCGCACGTCGAGGACGGCCAGCCGTACGCGCTGCTGGCGCCCACGCGCCTCTTCTGGTCAGTCTCACTCTCACCTCATCTCCCCTCATCTCCTCTCACCTCATCTCTCGCGCGGCGTGCGGCGCGCACGTCGAGGACGGCCAGCCGTACGCGCTGCTGGCGCCCACGCGCCTCTTCTGGTCAGTCTCACTCTCACCTCATCTCCCCTCATCTCCTCTCACCTCATCTCTCGCGCGGCGTGCGGCGCGCACGTCGAGGACGGCCAGCCGTACGCGCTGCTGGCGCCCACGCGCCTCTTCTGGTCAGTCTCACTCTCACCTTATCTCCCCTCATCTCCTCTCACCTCATCTCTCGCGCGGCGTGCGGCGCGCACGTCGAGGACGGCCAGCCGTACGCGCTGCTGGCGCCCACGCGCCTCTTCTGGTCAGTCTCACTCTCACCTCATCTCCCCTCATCTCCTCTCACCTCATCTCTCGCGCGGCGTGCGGCGCGCACGTCGAGGACGGCCAGCCGTACGCGCTGCTGGCGCCCACGCGCCTCTTCTGGTCAGTCTCACTCTCACCTCTTCTCCCCTCATCTCCTCTCACCTCATCTCTCGCGCGGCGTGCGGCGCGCACGTTGAGGACGGCCAGCCGTACGCGCTGCTAACGCCCACGCGCCTCTTCTGGTCAGTCTCACTCTCACCTCATCTCCTCTCACCTCACATCTCTCGCGGCGTGCGGCGCGCACGTCGAGGACGGCCAGCCGTACGCGCTGCTGGCGCCCACGCGCCTCTTCTGGTCAGTCTCACTCTCACCTCATCTCCGATTTTTCCTCTCATCTCCTTTTCTGCTCAGTCTCATGTCATCTTCTGTTCAGTTTTACCTCATCTCTTCTGGTCAGTTTTATCAGTGCCTCAAGCACGAAAATTCGAAGGTATCGTAGCGAAAAAGCAATATTTATTTATTTTTATCAGCTATTGAAGTTGATTTTATTTTAATTGAAATAATTGAATACATAATAGGTTGCGGAAAAAGTTTCTTCGCATTTTTTAAGAAAATTCAAAATATTTTTTAATATAGTTTATTTACATTTAACTAAAGTATGTAGGTACCATTTTGTTCGATAACTTTTTGCCATCTTGTAGGTAGGGACATGATCCCATTGCTATAGAAATTTTGGGACTTCTGGTCAAAATACCGCGACAAGTGGTTTTGGCAGTCCTCTCGTGATGTTAACCTGACACTGCCTAAAGAATTCTGAAGAGACCGAAACAGGTGGAAATCTGAAGGTGCAAGGTCAGGACTATACGGCGGATGCATTAACACCTCCCAGCCATACTCTCTTAATTTTTGCTGAGTGGCTAAAGATGTGTGAGGTCTAGCGTTATTATGATGAAAAACCACACCCCTTATGTTGATTAATTCCGGCCGCTTTCTCTCAACTTCTTGCTTTAATCTCATCAGTTGTTCGCAGGCCAGAATCGATGGTCCTGCCTGGTGGTAACAGCTCATAATGAATAATGCACACACAGCATCACCTTGTTGCGAGTTAACCCGGGTTTCGCCACAGTCTGTGAAGCCTGACCGGCCTTTGACCACGACCTTTTTCGCACGTTCTTGTCGTACGTGATCCACTTTTCATCACCAGTTATCAGCTTCTTCAAAAATGGTTCGGTTTCATTACGCCGTAATAAAGAATCACAAACCATACGAGAACACACAACAAAGAACCATACGAGTAATTTGACTGCCTCCGTGGTGTAGTGATTTGCCCACCGGAATTAAGATGTAGAGGTCCTGGGTTCGCTCCCCAGGGTCCTGCCACCAACCAACAAATTTGTTTGGTTGGTGGTAGGACTTCTTTCAAGTCTGCCTGGCTAGCTACCATCATCTTATCAAAATCTGTCGCCATAATAATAATGTTAACATCATTATTGTGTTTCCTACAATTGTGATAAGATAGCCAGCCCCTTTGTGGTTGAGGGTTCCAGGTGAAGCTCATTCCACCTTCGGCCCTTATCTTCATTTACCATCATGTGGGATGAAGGGCAAGAGCTTTCCTGTCAAGCATTAAAAGAATGCATCGCATTGTAATAATGAAGTTGTTTTGTGTCTGGCAGCGGATCGTGCTACAGCGCCGGAGCCGCCGCCCGTGGGTGAGTGTCACTGCGCCTCCCATTCATAGAAAAATATTCAGCTTTGATAATTGTGGCTAGAAAAAATACATATAGTCTTGATGCGAGAATCGAACCTGCGTCCTCTGCAATCCGGACAGAAACCTGTACCACTCGGTTAACCAAGAGATTTTTTCTAGACACAATTTTCTTCGTAATAATTTCTCTAACATTTAGATGATTAATTTTCAAATAATACTGAACTAATTAAAAAAAACTTATTTTGAAGCTTGTACAAGTGCAGGTATATCTACCGTTGAACGATGATAGAAGTTTGTTTTGCAACATACCAACATATACCGTGCCTAGAGGTAAATGCTCTGATTTGCCAAATGAATGGTGGTAAAAGTTCGAAATCAACGATAATCACAGAACTATTACTATTATTAACTAGAACGGATATTTACTATTAAGCGTTGGTATCTATAGTCCGATATATTATAGTTACCATAGCACAATTAAATTAAGTGATTAATTTGGGTTAGATGATAGGTGTGAGTGTAAAAAAAATATATACCAGAAGACTTTTTGGTTACTGCAAACATTTTTGGAATTCGTTCAGATCATCAAACTGAACAAATTTCACGATGGGAGCGATCCGAATTCACGAAAAAAATATCAGCTGTTTCATACAAAATGATAATTACTACTACTACTATGAAACAGCTGTTATTTTTTCGTGAATTTGAAGTTGCTCCCGTAGTGGAATTTGTTCAGTTTGATGGTCTGAACGAATCCCGAAATTTTTCGCAGTGACCAAAATGTCTCCTGGTATTATAAATAAGATAATATTTAAAAAATACAATCGTGAGTTGGTGGGTGCGCAGGCGGCGTGGGTGCGACGGCCTGCGGCGCGCGGCGCTGGCGCTCCTGCGCCCCGTGTTGGCCGCCAGGCTCTGTTGTCCGCGGTACTCACCTCACCCCCTTCTCGCCATGCCCTACCCGCTGTCCTCCGTCTCAAGGGCGGTCACACCTGCGACTAGCTGTGGCTTTGCAGAATAACGACAGCGAGTCAACCCTAAAAAATAGAAAATCTGTCGCGGAATTTTATTTACAACTTATAAAGGCGAACATGTATTTGTTCTCCATGCATATTTAACTTGAACCGTTTATGCAGCGAGCGGATGCAATGAAAGCTCTGAAACTGAATATTCTTACAGAGTGAACATTAATTCTAGAGTGTCACTCGAGTAGGGGTCGCAAGTGTGCTGCCCTATTTCGTTCCCTAGGGGGCTCCTACCTAAACTATTTAGTGTTCAGTATTTCATAATCGCAACATAAGAATTGAACTTCATATAATTTACACTTAACTATACCACAGAGTTTACCTCCATGACTCAACATTAGAATAGTTTACGTAGGAAACTAATTGGTCGTATGTCTCTGTAGTCAGTATTTAGTGCTTGTTTTTGAAAACATTTCGGCTGGCTAGGAACGAAGACAGAAGAGGGAAAAATCTCGTTGTCTCTTCTTTACTTGCGCGTGTTAGAGCGAGAGGCTGACAGTAATTTGTCTGTGACTAAGCTTCTGCTTTCGATTGTCGATTGACAGTAGTCTTTGGTGCTTCTTGTCTTTGACTCGTGCTGTGTACTCATATTTGTGTTTTAATTAATATAATAGTATGTGATTGTCTGTAGATGCCGCTTTCACTTATACCCCTTTTGGCATTGCAGATTATTTTGTTTACGTGGATTTTATTCTTTAACTTTCGATTTTGATAGAATTTATTCCATTGACTTGTTTATGTTTTAATATTTTTAATATATCTCTTGTGGAATTCCTTTTTTAGCGGGATTTTATTCTAAGGATTTAATTTTAGAAATAGTAAGATTAAGAATTTTTTTTATTTTTTATTTTATTATTATATTATTTTTCTACGAAAAAACATGTTTTAAATAATGCAATTTAAAATTTCCGCCTAAACGCCAAAATAGCAATGGCGTCTGTGTGACCTCACTATTCCGTAAAAAGGTCAGTACTAAACTAGTGAATTTGAATGTCAAATAAAATGTCAAAATGGAGATAACTAAATAATGACGTCACGCGGCGTTTTAGCAAATATGGCGGATTGCTAAGTTTTGTACTTAATTTTATAAAATAAATATCAACCACAAGTATAATCTGATAACTGTCACCGCACGGCTGTAAAGATAATGATTAGTCAGCAAATCTGCCGGCCGCTATGCTGCCGACTGCTGTCATACGAGTATGAATTCAGTCTTAAGGTCTCCGCATACGGAACGGGAAAATTCCCCGGACGGGACGCGCACGGGGCTTTTTGTACGAGAGAGGCCCGTCCCCGTCCCGTCCGGGGAATTTTGCCGTTACGTATGCGGAGACCTTAAATGATGTATTTCCATTATTTGACCAATTATATCGCTAGCAACACTAGTGAGTCACGTTGTTGCAAATATTAATTAGTTTATTTGTTATGTGCGGTTTATTATGACGTGTTTCATTGTGACGAAAGGCTTATCGCACCGTTCAGTCCTACGTGCCCAATTTATTCATTCAATACAATACAAATGTATGAAACTGACGTATCACAGAGGAAACAACATGGCGACCTGAAAATGAAAGAGAAGCTGTCAAAAAATTACATTTGTATTCAATTCGTTCGAATAGACTGGCCACTAGTCTAGGGGGCTGAATAAAAATAGTTTACGTTTCAACTTTGGCAGTCTGACGTCAAAGCTTATAAGGACAATTATTACTTTTGATCAGGTGAGTCAATGTTATAACGTGGCAGCCCAATCACTGTAATAAACCCGTGATTGAAAATTATAAAATTTATTGTAGTATTTTTGATATCACCATAGTTTTTTATAATTGACTACCTGCCACACTCACAGACGTCAATTAACGATAATGAGTAGGTGTACTTAATGTGAAAAAAAATGACAATTCAAAACTAGTCGCTATTCTTGCCGGGTCTATGGTCTAGATCTAAATATATTTTTTTGACATTGAGTACTTATTAGGGTTAATTGACATCTCTGAGTGCGGCAATAAGTTGGCATGTGTAGTGTTCAGGGTGTGCGTTATTTCTGTAACATAAGGCTAGGTTCACACGACATTGTACGATAATGTTTTTTGCAGGATGAAGTGGCCCACACATTGAGTATAGAACCTTTCACACGTGTACGTTTTTTTCGTAGGTATGAGCCACTACTTGTTCGATAAAATTCATCCTGCAAAAAAACCGTGTGAATTTGACCTAATGATATTGTATTGCTTAAAGTCTGTACCAACCCACTTGTCTTATTTGGTAAACAATCTTGTCACAACTTTTTTTTTAAATCACTTACATCAAAATAAAATAATAACAAAGTCACTAATCTATTACAATAAATCGTTATTATAGACCGAAACCTAATTAATCTAGTTATCAGTTGGATTTTAATGCTGCATTTTCAATAAAAAGGTGTGCCAAGATTGTTAACCAAATAAGACAAGTTAGATGGTAGAGACACGAAGTTCACGATCTTACATGGTGCGAATATCCAAACCCCGATTATGTAAGCCTCTTTCAATCACTTTCGTCTACCTGTCACTCTCACACTTTGCGATTATCCTCAATGAGTGAGAGTGACAGGTAGACGAAAGCGATTGAAAGAGGCTTAAATAATAACTATGGTCTAGATTTAAATAAATTTTTTTGACATTAAGCACTCATTTAAGCTGATTGACATCTCTGAGTGCGGCAGTAAGTTGCCATGTGTAGTGTTCAGTGCATTATTTCTGTTATATAATTGAAGGGTTGTAAGTGTAAAAGGTCTAAGTGCCAATTTTCTTATTTGGAGGTATAACATTTAGATATTATTAGGCATGGCACTTAGACCGTATTTTCTTAAAAATATTGACATTAGATTATTTGGCGCTTAGACCCTTTAGATTAGACTTACAACCCTTAAATTGTATCGGTTACGAAGTTCACGATCTTACACGGTGCGGATATAAGTTAGATAGCAAGTGGAAAGAGGTGATCTCTGCCACCCCTGTGGGAGAGAGGCGTGACATATTTGTATGTATGTATAAGTTCATATGCCATGTGTGCTGGTGCCAGGGTCGACTCGTCGTGCGGGCTGCTGACCCTGCAGATCGGCGATCGCATCCTGGAGCTGAACGGCGCGCCCGTGAGGCACTCGCCGCTAGGGGAGGAGAGGGCCTTGACCAGGCCGGACACGGTCATTCAGGTTAGTCTTCTTCCTCTTCTCAGTCGTACACACCTGACGGAGTAGTCGTGGATTGTCTGAGTGTTATTATGCGGGAGCCTTGAGGACAGGAGCGTGGGTGCTAGTTCACCTCTGCCTACCCCTTCGGGGATATAGGCGTGAATTATGTATGTATGTATGCTTGAGGACAAGGTCTTCGCTTTCCCCAAAATACCCAGTAGATGCTGTAAAAGCTTCTTGGCCAACAGCCAAGGTCTAATAGGTCTAGGAAGAATAAATAAAAAATAAGAATAATAGAATACAAATGCCAATGTTTGACAGATTCTCTTTCATTTGACACGACCGCCGCCATTTTGTTTTCTCTGTAATAAGTCAGTTTCATACATTTGTATTCTATTCGTTCGAAAGATTTGCCACTTGTCTTCATACCAACCAAGACAAGAGCCTATTTTTCTTTTGTAATATCTTTTCTAAATGCATACATAAATCACGTCTATGTCCTCGGAGGAGTAGACAGAGGTCAACACCCACATTTAGCCAATTAGGTTAGGTCCCATGTA
Organism: Cataclysta lemnata; assembly: GCA_963931975.1. NCBI lineage: Eukaryota > Metazoa > Arthropoda > Insecta > Lepidoptera > Crambidae > Cataclysta > Cataclysta lemnata. The sequence goes on from OZ008357.1 coordinate 811,808, forward strand.
AAAGGTGGCGAGAGATTTCATTTCTTTCTAACATTGATAATATAATGTTTAATTAAAAATCCTAACGATTCCAGCTGACTTTAGACAGTTCGGAGCCAAGCAACAACAACAACCTAGCCAAGCCCGCAGCATGCAACCTTCTGAACGTCGAGGACAAACCCAAAGTGGAAATAAAGTCCCCCGTGGAACGGAAGATCCTCAGGGAGGACTTGAGGAAGTATGCCACCGAGACGGATGATCTGGGAGGCAGGAAGGAGAGGCTGTTTAAGAGGAAGGGGGAAGAGGGGGGGCAGAGGGTGATGAAGCGCAGGCAGACGCCCTCGTCTCCTCTGCTCAGCGACAAGGAGAGGAGCAGCAGCATGTCCAAGCTGCTGGACGAGTGAGTGGATCTTATCCATAGTATATAATTCGTCTACCTGTCACTTATAAAGGGTTATTTTCAAAACACCAAAAAACCTCGTATGACTAGATAGCTAACATCATAAACTACAACGTTTGTTTTATGAGTTTTAATATAACGCAATACGTTGCGCAAAATTATTTTTTTAAGTTTTTGTTGTACTGTCGTGACATTTATACGTCTATGTTTTCATTCATAAACGAAAGGACGCTACGCTAGGCTCGCGCGCTGCTTAATGCCGATGCAAGCAGGGTTACGTAGAGTATTGACTTTAAGAGCGGTAATAGATTTTCCATCAAGTTAATAAAATGGTTTTGTGAACTTTCCTTCAGTATTCAAAACTGTACTAATTTTAGTTTGAATTTTAAGAAATGTTATGATAAACTTACTGTTTTATTTACTGGCAATCGAAGTGAAAAGCAGAGTTTCTGACTCGTCCATTAATAGTAGATTTTCCATCAAGTGCACAAAACGAATCATTTTTGTCCGAGACTTTTAGCAGCCGAAGGCGAGGGCTGATAGTAATGTCGAGGATAAAAATGGTTTTGTGGACGAGGTAGAAACTCTGCTTTTCACTTCGATTGCGAGGAAATAATACAGTAGTTTATCATAACATTTCATAAAATTCAAACTAAAATTAGTACAATTTTGAATACTGAAGGAAATTGTTTTTCCCATTGGTTATTAGGCTTGGGCTGCAGACCTATACAGCCAAGTATTAAATTAATTTTGAAATAATAATTTTCTTAAGTTAATTTAATAACCTACCGTACCTACTTAAATTAAAATTATGTCTTAAAAAACGTATTAGGCAAATAAATTTAAGTAAATAATAAAATAACAAATTCTATCTCTGAATTTCTTATTGTGTTTGGCTGCATTGCTCACTTTCTTTGCCTTAATAGAGACACATTTATGAGTAGATACGTTAATGCTCTAGAGCACAAAAATCGATTTTGTGCAGCCTATATCCTGCACAAATAAGCACTTTCAGAGCATGAGAAGTGAAAATTATTTTTATCCTCGACATTACTATCAGCCTTCGCCCGGACAAAAATGATTCGTTTTGTGCACTTGATGGAAAATCAAAAGTCGTAGAACAATTTATTGTTGCTTTTGATGTTAGCTATCTACTCCTGGGAGGTTTTTGGTGTTTTAAAAATAACCCCGTATAAATAGGCATGACAACGAAACTTTGAAAAAACTATACGTTATTTTTACGTATCTAACTTTACCCAAAATAATAGTAGATTATATACCAAGGGCGATAAAATAAAGAATGACTCAGATCGCAAGTAACTGACGTCCGAGCCGAAAATGAGGGCGATAAATACCTACGCGATCTGAAACCTTCTTTTTTATCGCCCGAGGTAAGATCATACTTTTATGTTACCTCCTTATCAGAAAGTGGGATTTACGTACGCGTACGCGTAGCAGCTGGAAAAGTCCACTTTATGGTCAGGTGTGTTTTGAATAATGCAAATTAAAATTTCCGCGAACATAGCAACGGCGTCATTGTGACGTCACTCTAGTGTAAAACATGTCGGTTTCTATAATAAAGAGTGATTTTGATTATTATATCTGGCCCTTTAGAACAGCTTCGCTCTGAAAAGCTGTTTCAGGTATTACTGCCCTACTCAGAGTCATCAATTAACGTTAATGAGTACTTGATAAAATAAAATTACAATTCAACACAAGTTCGTGCGCGACCCTCCTGCGGTATGAGGGGCGGTGGCGGGGACGGGGCGCTCTGGATGTTAGCGGGGGCGGGTGATGCGGGGAGGAGGGAAAACTCCTCTCCGCCTCCCCCGCCCCCGCTAACATATACTGTGCCTCGTCCCCGCCACCGCTTCGTACCGCAGAAGGGTCGCGCACGAACTGGTCGGACTATAGGCGCTTTTCTTGCCGGGTCTATGGTTTAGATCAAAATGAAAGGGGTATTTTCACAAATGTATGGACTCTGGTCTAGGACCCAATAGATTTAAGTCATATATCGTTCGAAAGGTATGTACTCATAGAATACGAATTGGTATGGCGCTTGTCCTGATTAGTTGTCCGATTGGAGTACGCGTACCTCGAATGTGACGCCATAAAAATTGTTTCCCTCTAGAAAGGACCTATCCATTGCTATACGACTCAAGTATATTGGTGAGAAGACCAAAATGCCCATACCCCTTCATGGCATCTAGTACTCGTTAAAGTCCATTGCCGTGTCCGAATGCGGCAGCGGCAGCCAGTGACGGATGAGGTGGGTGATATACAGGGTGGAGCGCGGCGCGGAGGGCGGCGTGGAGCAGGAGCTGAGCCGCGCGCGCAGCTTCCGCGCGCACCCGCCCGCGCCGCACACCGTCTTCCGCGCCGGGGACCTGCTGCAGGTATGCACTGCGCAAAGCCACACGTCCGCACGCCGACAGACACGCGCTCACACGTACGCACGCCACAGACACACGCTCACACGTACGCACGCCACAGACACACGCTCACACGTACGCACGCCGACAGACACACGCTCACACGTACGCAGGTCAATAGACACACGCTCACACGTACGCACGCCAATAGACACACGCTAACACGTACGCACGCCAATAGACACACGCTAACACGTACGCACGCAGCTGCCGCGCCGGTGACTTGCTGCAGGTATGCACTGCGCCTTACCACACGTCCGCACGCCAACAGACATAAGTACAGCTTAGCATGAAGATTAATTTAATATCTTCTTCTCCCTGCCCTGTACCCAGGATATCTGGGGTCGGCGCAGTATGTTTCCTCTTCCATTCATATCGATCAGACGTCATCAAGACATCCACTAACTTTTGATTCATATCATCCATCACACCGGAAAGGATGAATGAATGTATAGAAGGACCGATCGAGGGACCGATGAACGGAGAGAGTGATAGGAATGACAACATTCCAATCCATACTGCTCAAGGTTTTGGCTTAGGTTTTACAGCCGGCCGCCTGCCTGACACCAACCCTCTTTGGGTTATCTGTTGTTGGTGGTTTACCCTCCACCATTCGGGTGCCCCAAGGTGCTTATTGGTCTACATCGGGCAATTTCCCTTAGTCGACTTTTACGACACCCATGGGATGAGTCGGGGCTGGCCTATTCTACATTATTTGTTCGCGCGCAGGCCAGCATGGAAGCTCGTGTCGCACTGCCTTCGTGACATGGCCTTAAAATTAACCCCGTATGTTTCTGAGTTTGTTTGTCTGTGCGTGCCAGGGCGAGCTGCTGGGTTCGGGGTTCTTCGGGCAGGTGTACAAGGTGACGAGGCGGGACACTCGCGAGGAGCTGGTCCTCAAGCAGCTGTACCGGGTCGACGAGGACGCGCAGAGGAACTTCCTCAAGGAGGTGAGGCAAGGAGAAAGGGATGACTTTCTCAATAGGCTAGTTGACAAATTTTAGAAAATAGGATAAACCTGTATCTTTGTGTCTAACCTACAAAACAAATTTTTTTTTAAAATAAAAATAGGCGTTTCACTTATATATTTCACGTTTTCAAAAACCAATTTTAAGTTTGCCTCGAAAACGGCCAAGACTGTCATGGCGTCTTGAATGACGTCACGGTATACCATTTCCTATATAGTATGACAATCAACGTCTACATTGCCCGTCAAATAAACAAATGACGTCACGCTTTCGTGCATTGTACGTGGACAAAGTCTCTCTCCGCCACTTGACAGTGTTTTGTCTCGGTTATTTAGTTACTGTTAGAGCGAGAGGATGATAGGAAAATATTTTCTTTTTCCCGAGGAGATTTTCTCCACACCCGTGCTACGGGCTTCTGGTTGGTGTTTAGTGTCACGTGGCTACATGCCACTTTGTGGCGATTTTATTTTACAAAAATAATAATAATCTTTATATAATAAAATAGATGATGTTTTTTTTTGTTAACTACATATCATAATATTAAGCCTTCTATGCTGGCATGGGAGCGAACAAATAACGTAGAATAGGCCAGCCCCGATACTTTAATAAGCACCTTGGGGCACCCGAATGACGGAGAGCAAACCACCAACAACAGCATACCCAAAGAGGGTTGGTGTCAGGCAGGCGGCCGGCTGGAAAACCTAAGCCAAAACCTTGAGCAGTATGGATTGGAATGTTGTCATTCCAATCACTCTCTCCGTTCATCGGTCTCTCGACATAGTCCGTTCCGTCTCTTTTCCATACATTCATTCGTCAGTAGCACCTTTACGGTGTGATAGATGATATGAATCAAAAGGGAGTGGATGGTTTGATGACGTATGACCGATATGAATGGCAGAGGAAACATACTGCGCCGACCCCAGATAGTCTGGGAACAGGGCAGGGAGAAGAAGAAGAAGAAGATATCATAATATTAATCATTAAAAACTCAGCCAACCGATTGATTCTTGGAAACAGGCCTATTACTTATCCTAGTATTTTTTAATGATGATGGTGATTGTAATGATGATGATGATTGTGATCTGCCGCCAGGTGGCGGTGCTGCGGTCCCTGAGCCACCCGAACGTGCTGCGGTTCGCGGGCGTCCTGTACCGCGACAAGAGATTGCACCTCGTCACCGAGTACGTGCGAGGCGGCACTCTGCACGATCTCCTGCAGGTCTCTTACCCACTCACTCGCAACTCTGTTCATTCAAACAACACCCACGGTCTCTCTGTTCGTTCACACATCTACGGACTGATGTAGGCCTCATACTCACTCACTCGCACACCGACGGACTGCTGCAGGTGTCTTACTCACTTACTTACTCGCAACTCTGCTCGTTCACGCACCTATGGTTTTTATTTGTAATTGTAACTTGGTTTTGAGTACCTAAAATAAAATTTTATTTTTTTACTAGCACAAGGTATCCATAAAAAAATATTTGAAATACTCTCCGAAAATTTGTCCGATTTTGCGCAATAGGGGTATTGCCCTACACGGTACTTGGCCCAGTAAGTAACCTTTAGTTTTGTCTTACCCATCCAAACACTATACGTGTTTGACGCGAAGCCGCTTGACCGTCTCCGAGGCCCACTTGAGAAAATGTAGTTTTTAGGTTTGCCCATTTGAGAAAATGTAGTTTTTAGGTTTGTCCATTTGAGAAAATGTAGTTTTTAGGTTTGCCAGTTTGAGAAAATGTAGTTTTTAGGTTTGTCCATTTGAGAAAATGTAGTTTTTAGGTTTGTCCATTTGAGAAAATGTAGTTTAGATGTGTCCCACCCTCCCTCAGGACCACTCGACACCGCTGAGCTGGGCGACGCGCGCCAGGCTGGCCAGGGACGTGGCCTCGGGCGTGGGCTACCTGCACCGCCGCCAGGTCATCCACCGCGACCTCAACTCGCACAACTGCCTGGTGCGCGAGGTCAGTCGCCTCTGTGCCTATGCCCCGTTCACTCGGGCCTGAGGCACAATGTGAACAATCTTGATGTGTCTTTTCATATGAAATACAGAAATAAAAATGTGTAACACCAATATTTCGAAGCCCCTAACGGTTTTATTTGTCTTTATTTCATGACTAGTGCTCGCCCGCGGCTTCGCTCGCGTTAATGTCGGTTGTTATAATCTTCCTCGATAGATGGACTATCTAACACTGAAAGAATTTTTCAATTTGAGTCAGTAGTTTCTGAAATTAGCCCGTTTAACCAACTAACCAAACAAACAAACAAACTCTTCGGCTTTATAATATTAGTATAGATATTTTATTGACTTTACTTTTTGTTGTATCGGCGATCGTTCTAAAAATACTAGCATAGAAATATGCAATTTATTCAATGTTATGACGAATGACCATAATTTAGTGAGTCATTGTAAAACTGCAAAGAATATGCCAGTATTATAAGAATGGAGGCTGATAGAACATGAAGTAGGTGTACATAAAATATCCCAGTCATTGGTGGTGAGTGTACATACATATAGTACGCCTTTCCCTCACATGGGTAGGCATAGATCACTTTTTTCCACTTGCTACGATCCTCACATACTTCTGTCACTTCATCCAATCTAATCTATAAATCCAGATGAAGCTTGATTCCATCTTTGGCCCCTCGTTACTTACTTTACTTGTTTTCCTTACCTTACTTGTCTAGCATATAGAAACCTTCTGATCTTGAGATATATTTTTATGTCTAGGATAAGACGGTGATCGTGGCAGACTTCGGTCTCGCGCGCATCATGCAGCGGTCGTCGTGCGGGAAGCGCAAGAGGTATACGGTAAGGACCACGGCATCTCCATCAGTATACAGTTTACTAGTATTTATAGTAACAGTTGACACACATTAAGGTGGCGATACAAATGCCTGTTAAATGGAGGTAGCGTGCATGCTTGTTGATGCCATGTAGAACTTACTGGCGCAATGTGGATACATTTGCAAGTTAACCTGGCATGCAATTTGCGTCATTGTATGGCTGTATTTGACAAGACGTAAACAAAGCTAGTCGCTAATTTCACTGACACATGTCAGTTTCGTAGCCCCCGCTTCCCTCGCTCATGTTGCATGTCAGTAAATCAAATGTTGTGCTATCTACTTGTGTGGCAAATACAGGCATGCCAGTTCGCGTATACACGTGATAGTAGGTGGCATGTGCAAGGAGCTCTTCTTATGCAAGTGCGCCTGCTACAGGCACACTTGCATAGAAGCTCCAAACATATCCCGTATTTCGAAATTATATTGTCCTATTTTTCTTTGCAATTCAGTACTGTGTACGTACTGATTTGCAAAGAAAAAAAGGGAAATAAAATTCGAAATACGCGAATAAAACCCGCGTACTCCGCAATCACGGTCACTCCTAACTCACTCTGCATCGGGACAATAATTTTTCGAATTTTTTTTCCAATAGAAATCAAACATTTAGTAATCATTTGCTCATTATGTTTTTTTTTTGTGCAGGTGGTCGGGAACCCGTACTGGATGGCGCCGGAGATGATGAACGGGAACGTGTACGACGAGAAGGTGGACATGTTCTCCTTCGGGATCATACTGTGCGAGGTTATTGTATGACACATTTGTTCACACCACACCTGACCAGAAAGTCGCAATTTCCGGCCACTACATCATCATCACCAGCCCCTTAATGTCCCCACTGCTGGGGCACGGGCCTTGCCTATGGATGAATACAGGGAGATTGGTCCATAACCCACCACGCTGGCCCAGTGCGGGTTGGTGGGTATTCACGACTGCAGATGCAGCCGGGACCACCAGCTTAACATGCCTTCCGATGCACGGAGGAACTCGAGATAATAAATTTTTGGTCACCTATCCAATGACCGTCCTAGCGAACATTGCTTTGTTTACGCAATCGCAGACCAAGCGCGCTATGCCACTGCGCTAGCGAGCTGCTCATAATAACAAATAACCCACAAAACACTGGATATCATAAATGAAATTTTTTGTACCAAAAATGCACTTTTTTAAGCTATTTCTTTTCAAGAAAAATTATTTTTTTTAAATTAAGTCAATATTATTCGATTTTAATTTTAACATTATATAAATGTTAGAAAAATTAGTACAAAGGTTTTAGTGGTTAGAAAAAGAATTTCGAAAAATTATGATCTTGAGGCGGGAATCGAACCCGCGTCCGCTGCTATCCGGGCAGGTGCCTGACCGCTCGGCCACCCAAGACACTGAGTCTTGGGTGGCGTTTCATAATTTTTCGAAATTCTTTTCTAACCACTAAAATCTTTGTACTAAGTCAATATTACCATAAAAATTTATGAATTATTATTATTATTCTCTATCATATTAGCTTTCAAATAAAAAAATCTAGACTTGTGACTAAAACAACAACCTGGATACACATTTTTATGCCTGGTCAGGGGGTGACCTAAAACTATGATTTCACTTCGGTCGATAAAAAAAGGCTTTGCCGCTAGCATGACACCGAAACACGATATGATAAGCCATTTAACGCGTTGAACTTACAAAAATCTTTGGTTTTTTGACAGTTCAAAACGATAAATAGCTATATCTTTAACTTAAAGCCCAAAGGCTTATTCAAATTAGGCTTATTCAAGTGTTAAAATCCAACGATTTTTAGTTTAACGCGATAAATGGCTATATCATATCTTGTTTCGTGTCATGCTAGCCGGGCAGGTCGCATTTTGGACATTCTCGCGATCTGAGACATTCTTTTTTTACCACCGAAACTAGGTATTTGAAACGTTCATCTATAAATGTTGTCCCTCAGATAATCGGGCGCGTGTCGGCCGACCCGGACGTGCTGCCTCGCCTCGCGGACTTCGGCGTGAACGAGGCGCAGTTCTCGGAGCAGTTCTGCCTCGGCTGCCCGCCCGCCCTGCGCGCCGCCGCCTTCGCCGCCTGCCGCGCCCGCCCCGACCTCAGGTCTACTCTCTTTCTCTCGCTCTCTCCCGCTGTACGAGGCGCAGCTCTGCCTCGGCTGCCCGCCCGCCCTGCGCGCCGCCGCCTTCGCCGCCTGCCGCGCCCGCCCCGACCTCAGGTCTACTCTCTTTCTCTCGCTCTCTCCCGCTGTACGAGGCGCAGCTCTGCCTCGGCTGCCCGCCCGCCCTGCGCGCCGCCGCCTTCGCCGCCTGCCGCGCCCGCCCCGACCTCAGGTCTACTCTCTTTCTCTCGCTCTCTCCCGCTGTACGAGGCGCAGCTCTGCCTCGGCTGCCCGCCCGCCCTGCGCGCCGCCGCCTTCGCCGCCTGCCGCGCCCGCCCCGACCTCAGGTCTACTCTCTTTCTCTCGCTCTCTCCCGCTGTACGAGGCGCAGCTCTGCCTCGGCTGCCCGCCCGCCTTATTATCTCGAGCTCCTCCGTGCTTAGGAAGGCACCGAATGCACCTGCAGTCGTTAATACCCACCAACCCGCACTGCCCAGCGTGGTGGTTTATGGCCCAATCTTCCTATAATCTTCCATCGATAGCGAAGGCCCGTGCCCCAGCAGTGGGGACGTTAAACAAGGACTGGTGATGATGATGACGATGTGACAGGCCGCCGTTCGAGGTGATGGAGACGTGGCTGCAGCGGCTGGTGGGGGACCTGAGCGGGGACAGGCCGGACCCCTCGCTGGAGGCGGACATCGGCCGGCACCAGGCATGCCCGGCCTGCGGGCAGCCGCGCGCCGCCTGCCGCTGCGGCAGCGGGCATCTCGCCGTGCCGCGGTGCATCGTCAAGGTCGGCAATGGCCTGCTTTTATTACAAAGAATTGGGTTTAGAAAAGTCCGATTAATGATAGCTTTACTTTTTCTAAACGCAGTATTCTTATTAGGTAATGTTCTAATTAAAATAAAATAGCAGCTATTTTATTCTTCTTTTTTTTGTCTCGGGGAAGGCCAAGGGATCTAGCCCATACAGCTATGTCTTTGGTATTTATTTGAAATTAAAATGGATGACTAAAATCAGTTTTACATTAAATAATGGGTGTCACACATTTAAACGAATCTAGCGAGCGCTTAGCGCGAATCGAGTGGTAACAGAACAAAGTTCATGATGGGGCTTGATGAGGTGGTGTAAACCACTTAAAAGAATTGACGTCAAACACACCACAACACTAATTATTTTCACTGATTACGCTTTATTGGGCATCGTTTGTCTTATGCCACCTAGTAATGCACTGCGATTTCTGTGCCCGATAATGTCGATGACCTGGGTGTTCAATTCTTTGCTGCCTACTCCTTCGCGGATATAGGCTTGATTTTTGTTTGTACTATTGGTCGCCCGTTGGCGTTAAATATTGGTTATTATGTAGCCTACCAGCCGTCCTCGATGAAACAAAAAGTAATTTCAATATGTGAGGCCTTCTTTTTTATCGCCCGTGGTAAAATCATAGTTTTATGTCACCCCCTGAACAGGAAGTGGGATTTTTGTACGCGTGGCGGGTGAAAAAGTCCACTTTAAGGTCAGGTGGGACATAAATGAATTGTTCGAGTCAGTAGTTCCTGAGATTAGCGCGTTCAACCAAACAAACAAACTCTTCAGCTTTATAATAATAATATATTGTTTTAAGCTTACGTGGTCACTTGTATCTTTAAATTGTGTTAAAACGGGATTTATACCACGTACCAGGATTGTGTTACAATTCGGATATTTCGCCACAGTTACATGCGCCATGGTCACGGATGACAGATGACCTAACCTAACTAATGGCGCATGTAACTGTAATGTAACTGTGCGTGGTATAAATCCCGTTTTAACTCAATTTATATTAGTTTACATTTGTAATGTTTGCAGTCCAAGTCGAACACGACCATCGTGCGAGTGTCGTCGGAGGCTGCGCCCGCGCCGCTGGGCCGCTGCGCGTCGTGCGGGCAGCTGGGCCCGAGGCCCCTCCCCCCAAGGCCCCCGGGGCCCACGGGGCCCACGGGGCCCGCCCCGGCGCCCGGCTTCATTCTGCGCGCGCGCGGCGCCACCATCGACATCACCAAGGTGTGCCCCTGCTCTTTTTTATGATTGGTTTAATGTTCCTGGATACGAGCCCTTTGGGAACTATCTTAATTACATTTTCAGTAACTTTCTTAAATCTTTTTAATGAATGATATTATTGCATGAAATGGATGAATGAAGTTAATGCATGAAATGAATGTTACTTGTGACGTCACGTGTTGGTTTCCATTCCCTGCATGTTTAATAATGCATAGCCGGAACAGATACGTCTGTTTCTGAAATAATGGCATTCCGCACAGAAGCCTATATCTTTCAGCCAACTAAGGCATTTAATTTCTATACATCCGAATATATTGGTCTAATTATATACTTGTCTAGGGCCCTGTAATAACAGAAATGTATTAGTAAATAGCTCGGTGATCATCGCTTTCAACTGTCCAAAAAAGTGAGCGAACAGGCCTACAGGAAGGTCGCGCACGAGCTTGTCGGACTACAGGCCCTGTCGCCTTGTCTTCGCCAGGTGGAGGACATCAGCTCGTGGGTGACTGACTGGCGGACGGGCCCGCCGGGGGCGCCCGCCTTCTGCCGCAACCAGTCGGCCGGGGACTTGGGCCCAGGCGCCCCCAGGGCCCCGCCCGTCAACCGCACGCTCAGCGTGCCGTGCGGGCACGACGACGAACACGACGACGACGACGACGAGCTGACGCCGTGGTGCGGCGCGGAGGCGGGCTTCCTGTCGCAGCTGGTGCGCGCCGCCGGCAGTTACAATGTGGCCGAGCCGCCGGCCGAGCCGGCCGAGGCGGCCAAGCCGGCCGACAAGCCGGGATTCTTCGCCCGCCGCCTGCTATCGCCCAGGCTGAGCCGCCTGTTCAGGTCAGACGCTGACGAGGAGAAGCCCAAGAGCAAGTTCTTTGTCCAGCGGCCCCGCGTGAGACCCCTCCAGGAGGGCGTCCTGGCCAGCGATTTGAAACTGGCCAGCCTCGGCCGGCCGATGACCCCCGTGTTCAGGCGGGCGCCGCCGCCCGCCCTGGCCGCCGTCCGCCGCAGCTGCCGCGAGCGCCCCCCGCCCCGTGACCCCCCGGAAGGGGGTCCCCCTCGCCGTGACCCCCCGCGGCCCTCGCCGCTGGCCCGCTGCGCGCCGTCCGCCGACGTGCCCGCCCTGACCCCGCTGCCGGAGAAGCGCGGCGGCAGGGCCGACCGGGGGGTCATCTCGCGCGGCAACTACGTGAGCCTGGCCAACCTGCGCATCAACGGCAAGCAGCGGCTGCCGGCGGCGGCGCCGGCTCCCCGCCCGCCGAGAGGGTCATTTGACCGCCCTCGAGTGACCACCCCGCTTGCATCGGAATCTTCTAGCTCCAGCTACCCGCGTCTGGGTGGTAACTTGGCACACATATTAATAATAGAACAAACAAAAATATGTTTGTCCAAAGTTCGAAAAATTATTGTCTTGATGCGGATATCGAACCCGCGCCCTCCGCATTTCGGGCTTGACGAAATCTCTCTAACTGTTACACTTCACGTTGTTTGCCAACCGGCACCAGTGCTTAAAAACAATGCAAAGTCCTTGTTTAACATCAAGATAGGAGCTAATTTGGCCGAGTTACCACTTAGGCCAAACCCGTACGAAAATTCTTAACGTTGCACAAATTTGAACGGTTACCATTTTGTCTATTCCGAATTTTTATAGACAATTTATACATTCCCCTTGCAACATTCGAGTTTTGAATACAATTTTATCCCTCTATTAGTAAGAAGCTGTTAAGATATGGATTTTCGAAGGTTCTATAGTGTATAGGGTGTTGTTTTTTGGCGTCAACCGCTGTTTTGTACCAGTTTACAAGGTATTCTGATATATATACTCTTGCCATGTTGATCCAATGATATTTCATTGTGTATAGTGACGCGACGGCGGCATATCGCTTCAGCATTCGTTTAAAATTGTATATCCCCTAAGAGGTAAACTTTTGCCGTATTTTTCCCAGTGGTGTCTGCAGTATTCTACGTGGATTCAGTTAAATTCGTTTAATTTTAGCGGTAAAAATAGACTTAGTAAACAAGACTAATATGAACAATTCAGTTCTTACACAGATGCTGCTTGACTATTGAAGTTATATTCTTGTGCAATTCATATACATATATGCTAATGCTAATGTCCAGCGATATGCTGCCGTCGGCTTAGTTTGATATACAATTGTTGAGTACTTATATTTTACTGTAGATGTCGCTTTTTCGCGTAGCAGATAGGAGGAGTTTGGTTGCGCGTGCGCCGCTAAGTATTGTTAGCGGACTTTGACAATACGTTGAAATTGTTATTAATAATTTCAATTAAGTATATTTATTTTTAAATACTAATTGAAATTATTATACTTAATTAGTATTTGAAACGCGCAAGTTTTATAGTGTGCATCCATCAAATGGATGGATGCATGTTATTGTCTTGTTGATTGGGCTCGCTCTGGCCATTTTATATATTTCAGAATCGAGCCCCCCTTTTTATTATATTTTATACAGGTAGTGATATGTTACACCGCACACTTTGAAAGCTGTATTGGGAATCAGGAAGATTCCATTTCAAGCCAGTTGATTTTTTTCGATAAACGAAAGATGATAAACGTTTATGATGTTAGATATCTAGTGCTTCGAGGTTCGCAACCTTAGCACGATAGCTAACATTCTTTACAATTAACCTGTATAGCAGCAGAGCAAGTATTTTTATTAATGTTAATTCCCGATTGGGATAAATAGTTTCATTGGCTGTATTTATTAAAAAGATATGTATGTTTAGGTTTCAGTGGCTGATTCCCAACCAACTATTTTTAGAATGTGCATTTTGTTATAGTGCGTTCGCTTGCGGTATTGTATTATAAATAATATTATATAATACTATTATTACAATTATCCATGAGATGTTCTAAAAGTTGTTATTAAAATACATTAGTGAATTATTTAAACTTTGTACAAACGTGGTAAATGTAGCGCGTGTTTTTATTAAAAGTTAAAGTTTTTTCACTTTGAAAATTGAAATCAAATCACTTGTACGGATATATTTTATGTTTCCGCAGTTTAATTCTGGTTATGGGTGTTTGTCGAATTTCATCGATCAATTGTGGACTCTAAATCTAAAGATACAAATCGATTTCGTAAAGTTGCCTTGATATACAGGCAAGCGCGCTCGGTCTGTGCGTATGCTGTGCCACGCTGGCAATGGCCGAACATAGGATGGGTGATCGGAACCTATAATCTCAAACTCAGTGCTTTTAAGGCACGTCAATTAGGTCCTTAATATGTGAGGTGCATAGGGTGTCTAAACACCCAACAATCTGCAGAAGTGTGGGTCTTGTCTATGGATCAACAACGAACTGCGTCCCAGCAGTTGGGCCGTTAATTATGCTCATAATATGACGCGAAATAATCCGTGAAAGTGGTTGTGATGAAAATGTAGTGCTCAAATATAAAATATTTAACATATTCATAATCATTTTAATTCGCTTGAATTCTGAAATCCGATAAACTAATTCAAAATATCAAAGACATTTTTAATGTAAAAAAATTGTCAAAACAAAATTAAAATCATGAAAATTCAGTATACCCAAATTATAGCACTAGAGCTCTAGAAAAAGAGAATTTCGAAAAATTATTGCCCTGGTGCGGGAATCGAACCTGCGTCCTCAGCAATCGGAACGGCTGCCACCAGGACGTTTTTGTTGTAATTATAAATTTTCTAACATTTAATTATATTTAATGAATGTTCAAATGAAAAATAGTACTCATAAGGTCAATTAAAGATAAAAATTACTTTTTTTTTTGTAAAGTGTAAAACTTGAATTCCATTTTTAACCTATTTGAATTATGGTTCTATAAATCAATAGGCGTTTATGATGAGAGGTTATCGGTGCTTTCTGATTTACTTAATTTTTTCTGGAGCTTAATCTTCTTATAACCGTTCTAGACCTTATAAGCTCGTTCACACTGGCGTTTTTTGAGTCAACACAGTGCTAGTTCCGCCTAAACGTTGTCAGTGACCCCCGAATACAGAAACGCTACTCAAATTTTGGGGACGGCTTATCAACTTAAGTGGACAGTACCTGTCAGAATTTGTATTTGAAAACGTCAATTTTGACAATAATTAAATGTTAAGCAGGTCTCAAACTTTGATTAGCGTTTCTGTATTCGGGGGTGAGCCGCGTAAACATTTGAGCGTGCCCTAAAAGACGTCTGTTTGGGTAGTCAATAGTCTATTGCGAAACTAGGTCAGTGTCAAATTCTTCAATCGACTTTGTAGTTTACTTCAAATATGTTAAGACAAAAAACAAGTTTGATTGAAAAATAACATTTCAATGTTAAAAAAGATAGTAAATAAAGATAGTAAATAAAAAAGTGTGAAAGCACTTTCATTATTTAATTTTGCTTTACAACATTCCCATTTAATTCCAAAAGGAAGACTGATTTTATACAATTATTAGTCTGACATCATAGGCCAAGAAGCATCTCAATAAAATGTCTATCAGAATTTCGTTGTAGATTAATCAGATATTTATCTGATACCTACCCTATCTTGATTGTATCTAAAATGACTGATGACTTTAGGGGTACTTTACCTTAATTTAGGATGAATTTAGTTATTGTTGGGATAGAGTACTTTGGCTCATGATGGCAGTAGTAACAACGTTTAAATACGTGTTTGTGATAAGTACAAAAAGTGTTTGAGAGTTTATTAATTTGGGAAGCGAATATCTTTGATGCAGCGTCATTTAGCAGACGCTGTCGAAATTTCAGTCTATCTGGAAGTCGTAAATTCGATGGACTCGACTTTGGTTCGATATTGTCATTATATATTTATCATGGTTAAAATTTAAGTTTTGTCGATCGCATTTTCGCTAATTATAAAAAAAACGAAAGTTACAAATTCAGTGTACAATTGTTAATTTCAGTGTTTTAAAGTTACTGTTTATTATTATAGTGATATATTAGTATTATGAAATATATAATTATTATACATGTAGGTACGCAATAATTATTATAAAGAATTTTTCTATGTAAATCCAAAGGAGTGTTTTTAATCGTAATTGTTAGGGGTGAAAGCTCTAAGCTTGGCACATAGGTCGGTCGATACCCTTTGGTGTAAATAATAGGACTTGGGTGGATGACTTAAAATACGGTTGTATACACTCTTTAATGCGTGGTAAGTGGTGGTAAGTGACGATAAGGGTTGAAGATGAAATCGGGCTTCACCTGAAATTTTCAACCACAGCGGGACTGGCTATCTTAACACAATTATGCCGTTAACACTATTGTTATGGCGACAGATTCTGATCAGATGGTGGTAGCTACAAAGGCAGACTTGTAAAAAAACCTACCACCAACCAAAATAAGTACAAATTTGTACTTCACTGGGGATCGAACCCGGGACATCGTGATCTAATTCCGGTGGGCGAAAAACTAGGCCACGGAGTTTCGCGCGAGTAGACGTACATTTAATAATATAATTTATGTAGATAAATACTTATTTTTGACTGGATAAGTATCCACAAAACAAGATAGAAATAGACTTTGCAGCAATACTCCATCTTCTATTTAATTACACCAAAGCCGACGACCTTCTGGCCCTTTGTATTTATCCATGTTTGTATCTATTGATAGTGCCATCGTTATATAACCGCTGTTGTAGATTAATATAATGTCCGCCAAAAATGTACAACTTTTACATTATAATATTATACTTGCACTACGTTGTATATGTATCTATTAAACCGATATGATATAGTATTATGGGCAACACAAACGTTTTTTGCCGGATTGTGATTCTCGGATAATTTCGAATGTAGATTTTAAGTTTTCGGTTATGCTTAAATAAATCTTCTAACTCGATTAATTTATTAACTACAAATTTAGTTTAGTTAAGTATAGATGTTAATTGAAAATATGTCATTGATTTTAAAAGATTTCCTGAAGTCTGGCATTTATTTTTACCGTTACCTGGTGCCATTTTTGTTTGATAGGTACGGTCGACAACCGTATATTTTATGCCATATTGTTTAAAATGTATTTTAATTGATAGCATTATGAATCTGCAATCTCATTTATATATAACTTTTGTATTGAGTGGTGCCACCAACTTATTTGGTCATGCCGCTAAAATTGGAACTACAATTTACCCATAGATTTTGACATTTCTATGCCACTCTTTATTCACTACTAGTGACACCACCAACTGACCAAATAAGTTGGTCACAGTATAGTACTCGTGTTTACCTTATCTGTGATACATTTTGTTAATAAAAAATGTTGCAATAACTTTCAGACTAGTGTGGCGTTGAAGTCATAGATGGGGACGAAATAAGATTCCTGCATAACGCTTTAAAAACAAGCATTTAAAAAAATACATGTATTAGTATTCCTAATAAAATGTAGTTAAAGGAAACTCTAAATTCGATGGTTTTGATTTTTTTCACACTGTACTATAATGGGACATTTTTTAAACTTTTCCAACGATTTAGTCTAAAAGTCAGTATTGCGATTCGTTAAAAGCATTATTCATAATTACTTGTTTGGCACTGCTTTCTCTCCATATGTACTGTGTTGGATTAGTTGGCAACAATTGACTGCCTTGGTTATCGTCTACATCTACGACTAGTTCAGTCCACAGTCTTCTTACAATTTAAAAATAATGTTTGGTTTTAATTAAAATCTTTAATGAGTAACACATTAACCGTTTTAACAACGAGTGTATTTCCGTCTCCTGCATTCCAAAATTACTTGTCTGTAAGTACAAATGAATAAAGGATATATTCGTAAAATAAACTGGATTTTTATTTCCTTTTCGCATTTACTCATTTGAATTTACCTACTGAAAAATAAAATAGATCAACTCGATTCAGAAACATATACCATGCTATGCATCATCTTTGGTGTTGGCGAAATATTTCATCTTCCGTTGCTAACGGACAGACTGCCGCACTCGGAGACGACAATTAACTTTAATGAGTAGGGGAGACCCGTACAAAACCGTATACCAGGGTAAAACGGTACAGTATAGCTGTGCCCGTTATTATTTTGAATTAACCGCGAATTTACCGACCACAGCAAGTAGCCAATAGGGTCAATCTGTCAACAGACACTTGTCGCTGCACGTACGAGCGTTAACAATATATCACTTAAATATTGTTTTTATGTGTTTTGATCTAATTTTATCGTTAACGAAAGTTTGAATTGTGAATAATATTATAATAATTAGGTAAGTACAGTGTTATTAACGTTAAACTGTGTGTATTTACTTAATTATCGACAATATTCTGGTGCCGGGTCTGCATTATATGAAAAGTGTATGATGAAATATGTTGTTTATGGTCAGTGGGGCAAAACCGTACGGGGTAAAATCGGCTAGTATACGGTTTTGTCCTAATGAATATATAATGATGTTTTTGTGAGCAGGTTTTTATTACAATGCCTCGGAATTATAAAAGATCTACTAACCGACAAAGCTGGGAGTCAGAATAAGCATTCCTTCTACTTCTACTGCTCACAATGTCTCTTGTGAATCTACTACACCAAACGAGGCAAAACAATAAACAATGTAAAACATTCGTAACACCTTCAGATATCATTCCTATACCTAGAATAAATAGTGAAAAAAGAAGACAAACCAATCATCGTAAAGGTAAAACTTTAGTGGTGACGTCTTCTCCGTATAAAGAAAAATTAATTACCCTGGACAAGAAGAAGAAACCAAGCTTTAATTTAAACAAATCACCCAAGCAATTAAAACCTTAAACTTCGTGCACTAATATGAATGAAAATATTTGTATATATTGTAAGGAAGAATATTACGCAAGTCGCGTGGATGAAGGTTGAGTTCAGTGCATTAACTGTAAAGATGAGTAACACGAAGGCTGTACTGGCTGGGATGAAGATGACATGGATTGTTTCGAATGTTTTGGTTGTTTGGCTTCACGTTGATAACGTATGGGGCAATATCGTATATAGTATACGATTTTGTCCAACCCCTGGGACAAAATCGTATTTCATCGAGGTTTAGTTTTTGTTGATTATTTTTTGTTTTTATGAATATTAAAGATTTATTTTTGTTAACTTCTATAGCCAATGAGAGTCTCTAATAAATGAGTTGATTATGAATGTATGACTTTCCTTTATTTCAATTTTATATAGGTTTGTTCTTAGCTATACGGTTTTGACCCGGTCTCCCCTACTTAATGTCTAGCTAGACTATAGACTCGGCAAGAATAGCGACTAGTTGTAAATTGACTTTTACAACACCTGCTATATTATATCGTGTTTCGGTGGTCATGCCAGCTGGCTTGGGCGCTGTCTCCATGAGCGAGAGAATCGCGACGAGTCCGCCCTTCTATCGTCTGGTTATCTCCATGAACGGCGATTATTCCGCCAGCGTATCGTCACGACTCGTGACGGAATCACAGCGTGTCCGCGGCGACTCGTAACGGCATCGCCGCATTTTATTGTTGAAAGAGGTGCGCTCGCTGCGAGAGCACAACGTTCCGCGGCGAGCGCGTGGCGGGCGCGTAGCGAGTAGCGACGACAAGGCGTTAGCGCGTGTCGCGAACATTGCCACTCGTCGCTTCGTCGCGATAACATCGCCGTGTGGAGACGCGCTCATAGAGAGTATATAGAAATACGTGGCACGACGATTGTCAACCCTTGGGGTGAGTCAGGGCTGCCACATTCTACGTTATTTTTTCGCTCCCAGGCCAGCGTGGAAGGATGCACATGATATAAATAAAACCATTAACAATATAAATTCAAAATACTTTTTATTCGAAAAAAGTAATACAAATTATCTCGAAGGACCTATCTATCCAGTACAAGTTGTAAATGAATAATAATACAATTTTATCAAAATAAGTCGTTTCATAAAAGCTACTAACTACCTACTCTAAACGTTTTATAATTTGGCATCGACGACTAACATCAGCGTTATCTTGCCACTGTTACAACCGATGTAAAATGTCTTAATCAAACGATTTAACAATCAAATATTTAACACTCAGTTGCAAGGATGATCCTGATCCACAAGTTTATCTGTTATGGTTATAGCCAATCGTTATATAAAAACCAATGAGCTAATAACAAATGAAAAGAATCAGTTGAGACAATGCATTTTAATAAACGCAATAATAAATAGTCCTAATATAAATTATAATAATAGGGTATTATAGGTAGTTACAATAGGCGAAGATAACGCTGAAGTATGGTATAACATTCATCTCCTCTAGACACCGCCAAAACCACACCGACCTACATCACTGGACACACCCGTAGTTTTACACACCGTAGTTCTGTATACTTTTCATTAAGTACACTGTATGATATCACGTTAACAATAATAATTGGGATATAGAAAACGCTCACCAAAAAAATAATCGTCTTTTATTTTAATTGTTCTCTGTGCATTTATTAATTTTAATTCCAGATACAGAAAACACTTGAATAATACATTTATAAATATCACAGCATAAAGGGTCAAGTCACATTAGACTGAATTTAATTTGTTGCGCCGATCGGTCGCGTTATGCCTTTACACACACTTTGCTTATACAACCAAATATGCTATTGTACGTCCATTATGTAAGTAAGTAGTAAGTATGTAAGATTTTTTAAAGAATTCACTCTGATGTGACTTGTATCTAAAAGGATGGTGTTGAAGGCTTTGCGGTGGTTTTTGGCGATGCCATGGAGAGTCAACGACGTTTATAAGTTACAATACAAACATAATACTAGGTCATAATACCTATAAGTAGACTAAACAAGACATGAGCATTTTCGAAAATCAACTACAGTATAGATAGGAATAGGAGTGTATTGTCGCGATTGGACAGTGAGGGACACGACCCGAAGTGGCGCCGAAAGTTTAGTGAAAATAATCAGGTATAGGAATACATAACGGACACTTAACGTAATCAGTAGGGTGAGAGCTGCTAGTGAGCATTTCTCAGGATGTATTAAGTATGGCCTGCGGTGGCGAAAATGCAGAGATAAATTAGCTAATTAGTTTTTAATTAGTAATTGACTAATTAGTGGCGAGATCAATTATTATTAGGGATTCGCGTCTGGGCTTCATCTGTACTCCACGTGGAAACCATTTGCTCAGTGTGAAAATAAAAAAACCCGAAATAGTTGTCTTTGGCATCGGTTTCCGAGTCAGTTTTTGTAAATATTTTTATTTTTTTTTCATAATTTAATTTGCAAAAAAAGCTATAATAGAAAAACCAGTCAAGCTTAATCATCAGAATTATGGCACGTGCACCAGCAGCTGTTGCCCTCAATCAACCGCAGCTCCTACTTTATTCATTTTTCTTTCTCGTCCTAGGTTGGTGGGACAGATCTCTAAAGGAAAAAAAACTCATTGCCTCTTCTCCACAATTATGATGAAAGAATGATGAGCACAAACGTGTTTGAAGTAATTTCTCGACAGGAGTACAATCAGTCAGTCCATAGATTGAATTGAAATATCGGTGGTGAATTTTGCTTTCGTATACCACTAAACGGCGCCACATACGGTGCGAAAGCCACATTAAAGAAATACAAACAGGTAAAGAATAGCTCACGGACTAAAGAGGCACAATAAAAAAAAAACAGAATTTATAAATCAGTGCCTCTTTAAGCGGGTAATTCACTAGACGGACATGCCCGTCGGACTTCGCTTCTGGTCTGAGCGACGTTAAGCTAGTGTAGTACCTCCCGTCACCGTCAGTGTAGGCCACTACACAAACGAGGTCCGCGTGGGCATGTCCGTGTAGTGAATTCCCCGCTTTAGTCCCCGCCTCTTTTGGCGCGCGATCGTGACGTCACATCCACCCACACCCCGTCCGCGGCTCCGCTCAGTCTTTAAGCTGACGTCACGATCATTCCATTTAAAAATAAATCGAAATAGACGATGCACTTGCACATTGGCGAATAAGTTGCATATTAAGAATTCAATTCTTACAATAATAATCAGAAGTATTTAACCCTTTTAGGGCAGTAGTAAAATAGTCGCCATTATAATTTGCACCTTAGTGACTTGTAAGAAGATTTAAATCCAATAAAGAGGATATTTTTTTGCTTATTTAAGAAAAATCCTTTTAATATTCAACTCATTTGGTGGTCAAATTGCAAATTTATTTGTGTTGGGTCCTATTCGATATATCTAATTACAGAGCAAAACAATTGGAGGACTATTGGGACATTTTTTTATCTCATAAAAATAATTTTATTTTATCTGCGTTTTCCTATTCAGAATCGCCAACGTGCAGTGACACAGGTGGGTAGGTATAGACTTTATATAGTTGTTTCAATTTACGCGCGCTTGCGATTGAAAGAACCATAATAAAAATAAAATCCTGTCAAATTACATAATATGAATAATATAAATTGTTATTATAGTTATAGTTAAGTACCTATGTTTATGGTCTAAAATACACGAGGAATATATTTCACAACTCGATAGGTGCAGTGTCTGTATGTAATATCAAATATTGTGCATAATAGACGTGCTTTTAATAACACATTGTCAAAAGTTAATTGTCGAACATTGAATACAGCGAAAGATTTATATTAATCATAACAGTGTAGGAGTGCAGGTACAACATGCAATGTTGAGTTTAATTTTCAAATGTGTTACAGACATTGTGATACATTCCAATAGAATAAATATTATTATTGACATTATAGTGATCGATAACTTAAAATCAAACGTTAGAAAATTGCACATAAAATATGTATATGTAGATTTAAATTTTTAAATAAACAGTATAGGTATACTATACCTATACAGTATATTTTTTAAATAGGACAGTATGGTTAATCACGGTTTTGAGTTTTCTCGTCCAGTTAAAAAACACACTGTATACAAACATTTTCGGTTACAAAGATTCGAACAATTTTCAAATTGTCAAATCCATTATTCAAAAATCAGTTTTAATACACATACCCATAAAGGTACACTTTACTTTAACAATCATTCACACAGACCGCGCTAAAACACTCAACACACCCAGAACCTATGACTAATCTACGCTAAAAATCAGGTATACGAGGTAAGTGTAGATATTACCTTAGACACAGTTTCAGACATGTATTTTCCTTAACAACTACGAATTGAATTGTCAATTTTAACATAGGGCCTTAAGCGAGACATTTATACATTAAAAACGTGAAACTATCTTGGTATTGTAGGTGTGAGTCGATTATATTGCGACCTTAATTTCTTATTGATAGTTAGTCAATACTGACGAAAAATGTGCCGTTGCCTAGTGCAACGCAAAAAATATACATTTATGATATGATAATTATAATCTTCATTGAGCTTTAAAAGCAAGCGATTTTTTACACAATTGCCATAATAATAAAGTAGTCATATGTAGTAATATTTATTATTTTACCTATTCGTGTGAGTAATTAATAGGTAGGTGCTAATATGAAAAATGTTATATTGATAGACCTAATATATTACTAAAGAGTTTATGGCAACGCGTGCAAAGATACAGTCAACAGCATGCAGGCTTCCACCAAATGGTAAATTTTCTCAATCGACTTTTTGCTTTACTGCAAACATTAAGGTTGAAAATCGATTGAAGAAATTTGACAGATTTGGGAAGTGCCGTTGACCGTACAGTTCCACCAATTCATCTAGTCAATCGGTGGTGTCGCTAATGGCGAACAAAGAGTGTCATAGATGTGACAAAATCTTTAAGTAAATTGGTAGTTCCAATTATCGCCACCTGCCAAGATAAATTGGTAGTACTGTACAAAAAAAATCAAGATAGATACTACTTCAGGGTTGCTAGTAATAAAAATCTGAGACTTCACATCCAATATCTTAGAGACCAAATAATATGACATAGATTTGTATCTTTAAGTGCAATGCAAATCACCAAAGGGGTAGGCGTCGCGCTATGCCAGAATTGCCGGACCATCTGAGGTTCAGGTGTATTGTAATATTAAAAAAATACTATTAATGGACGTAAATACTTATTTCGCAGCTCTGAAATAGTATCTTAGCTAGCGCTTGGCATGGCGTGTGATTAATAATGTAAGATGACCGTATGCAGCCAATGATATGTACGAAGAAATAATCTACGCTACTGGGCTAACATAGGCGAACTACCATCAAATAATTTAACCTCAAAATTAACACTATTAAGCGGGGAATTCACTACATGGGCATGCCCGCGGGCATTCCTGCAGAAATGTCCGCCGGACCTCGCTTCTATTAGGTCTGTGCGATGTTTGCCCAGTGTAGGACCATCACAGCCAGTCTGCCCTATACAAACGAGGTCCGCGCGGGCATGTCTGGCAGGCATGCCCGTCTAGTGAATTGCCCGCTTTATTCGATGCAATGCGTCTAAATACACATGCAAGAAAGGTGTTAAGTCTGCTTTCAAATAGTTTTTTTTTCACAGTCATCAGTAAACAACTGTCGTTACCACAAAATTATTATTCGTTTTAGCACACGATTGTAAATTCGATCCAATTCGCATACGATTTGTGTCATTACAAACGTATTAATTATTAACACATAACTTTCGTTTTTTGGCATTCATCAGTACAACAGATTTACGGGTGTAAAGATACATTATATGAATAAACCATATTTTCATTTTCAACAATACGTCCCAAGTGTAGAAAACGATTAACAAAGGATAACCAAAACAATGAACAAAAATGCGTACAATTAGGTGAACTAAATTTTTGAATAATACATACCATTATAAGTATATTCATTGCAAAAGAGATCCAGCTATGCAATTCACTACAAGCCCATTATTGTCCTCCAAAAGAAGAAGAAGAAAGAAACATTTATTGAGGCAACACAAGATACAAACAAAAATACTAAATTCACAACAGCTTGTCTCAAAAAAGATGAATAACAATTTTATACGGGCCTATTTACCGCCGCTTTGTGGAAAACAAATATTTTTTTGCTCTGAATGTTCGATCTTTACACTTGTAACGCTGTAATGTATGTACGTATTACAGTCATCTGTAAATACTAGATATACATATACACATATTAATTTGTTACGAGAATTCGTCTATCAAAACCATTTTGGTATAATTTTACAGCCAAGTTTAAATAAGGCCGCGCTTCGATAAACTGAGCGACTCATTTTTCTGTTACATGCCTAAGACACAGAATTCCTTCCTTTGCAAGGTTCCCCTTATCACTACTTAACTCAATTCACTGAATTGAGTTGTTTGCTCACCTTGATTTAAAAAAAAACAGCCTATTGCGATCATGGGAGACGTCATAATGCATTCTATCGCTCCGCTCGACGTATAGCACCACCTTATTATTTTACATTACGCTAAAATTACACGCCCACACCCGACTTTACAGGAAAATCAACTTTGTATATTTATATTTAAAAAATTGTGATGACTTTATTATATTGACACACTTACAATGTTATGGATGTCACACGTTGGGACCACACGCGAAAATATCGCCGCAGTTGTTGTCAATAAAATTCTACAAAAAGTCGAATGTGTGTAGGCACCCTTACGCATCGACCGTGTGTCGGTTGTGAGCGTGCAGTCCTTATGCGGGGAATTCACTACACGGATGCGCCCGTGGGCATGCCTCCAGACATGCCCGCCGGACCTCCTCGCTTCTGTGAGGTCTGTGCGATGTTTGCCTAGTGTAGGACCGTCACAGTCAGTCTGGCCTATAGAAGCGAGGTCCGCGCGGGCATGTCCGGCGGGCATGCCCGTCTAGTAAATACCACGCTTTATTCAGGTCACTCTGCACACCTCGATACAAATATGTATACTATAATCGTTAAAACATATGGATATTAATTTGTGTACAGAACCCACCACTAAAACTACACATTACAAGCTAGTACTAACGAAACTAAGTAGCTAAACAGTCATTTGTATAGATAGACTAGTTAGTTAGACCAGAGTTAGTTACGCTAAAGTAACATATAGTACTACAATAGTGCTAGTTTATGATAGTATCTTGTACCGTACCAGGGTAATAATAGAATTTTATTTTAATACTAAGTACACACTATATCTAGACAATAGAATTTAATATATTTTAAATGCGATTTTTTAAACATGTTCCATAAAACTGTCTATACCGTCAGCAGCAAAATCGTACAAGTTTGTCAAATAGATTTTAGACTTTAGTGTGTTTGAAATAGTATGCAAAATTGTCTGAAGAAAACCAGACGTGCGGCTGACTGTCCAAATAAATTCTTTAATTACCAGCGTGATTGTTTAAAGAGAATATAATATTATTTATTTAATACAAGTGCATAACTCGATAATAAATGCATAACATAATACATAATTACCGAATTGAGATCAAATATTTCATAGCCTTATTATGTTTTATTTCTATTTGCGTGCTAGTGTGCAAAAGGTATTTAATTTAGTTTAGTACGATAATCATTTTGGCACATACCGTTTACATGTAACCTAATAATACTATGTATTGTGTAAAATAATACAATTACAGAGTAAGACGTTAATTTCTTATGTTCTCGGTTGACTGAAGCATTAATATATCTCTCAGGAGATATAAGCAGTTCTCAGAATACTACAGACTTATTTTTTAATTGTAAAATGAATGAATTCTCTGTTGATTTTCTAGTATGATTGGCGAGACTCGGGTCTAAATTCACCTACGTGGTAGGCAAATAGATTCTTTCCTTGAGGGAGGCCTACATAAGTCTGCCGTATGACTGACTGACCCCCGAAAACAGTAACGCTACAGCCCTGCTTAACATTTACGTATTGTCAAAATTGACGTTTTCCATACGAATTCTGACTGGTATTGTATTGTCCACTCACCCCTGAATACAGAAACGCTCGCTACTTAAAGTTTGAGTCCTGTTTAACATTTAAGTATTGTCAAAATTTACGTTTTTCCATACAAATTCCGACAGGCATTGTCCACTTAACTTTGTAAGCAGTGCTCAAAACTTGAGTAGCGTTTCTGTATTCGGGGGTTAGTTTTATGATCAGTGCTCAAAATTTGAGTAGCGTTTCTGTATTCGGAGGTATAGGTTGCATGAATCATTCTACTGGTTAATCTAACACACTATTTCGCAACGTGCCGGCACCCTGAGTTTCATCAACACACAGTTGAGACATTTGAGATCTAGCTACTCCTACATTACTAGAGTTAGCCACATAGCAAGCTGAGCATTAATTCTACAGGCCACCAGAACGATTCCTGAAAATGTTAATCCTCGACCCTCCTACCTAAAGGTCCCTTGATAGAATTTGCTACAGGCACAGGAGGCCTGAGGCGCTAGGGATAAAACAGTGAGGAGGAATGGGCAGCAGTGTTCCTCTACCACCTAGCAATGTACTGCGGCTTTTGTGCCTGATAAATGGCAATAGGCTCGGCAATAGACCTTACATGGAACCTAACATAATTGGCGAAACGTGGGAGGCAATTCACCTCTGCCTACCCTTCGGGGATATAGGCGTGATTTATGTAAGTACAAGAGGAACTACAGCAGCTTTCGGTACAGAGTGGGCAGGTCCAGATATTTCAACCCTCGCGTACGAACCTTCGAGGGAAGTCCGCGTACAGGCCACTTACTTAGCACATAACAAGAGCTACAGCAGTTGGGGGTACCTACAGAAGTCCAGACACTCACTTCAGCACTCGCGCACCAACCTTCGAAGGTATGCCGCGACGCGGTCGCACAGGGACGCGTGGCGGAGCGCGGGCAGCAGGCGGGCGGTGCTGGAGTGGGACGCGCGGTCTCAGCGCGGGGGCGACGCGGCCGCCAGCCGCTGCCGCAGCCGCGCGAACTTGCCGTGCACCTGCCGCAGCTGGGCGCGCAGCCGAGACGACAGTTCCCGCTGCAAGGCTTGCACCTCGACCAGCTCCTGCCGCAGCTGCATGTAGTCCGACCGCACCTGCGCGCGTTCGCTTGTATGCACATCACGCTGCTAGTTTGCACAAAGTCCCCTTTTTTGCATTTTGTGCAATTACAGGGGTTCGGAAAAAATTTCAGAAAGTATCTTAAATTAATCTCCACGTGCACCTACCTACTTATTTCACTAGTGAATAATTTTTTTTTTCGCAATTTTCAATCACGATCACTAATAGTCCCGCATCAGGACAATAATTTTTCGAAATTATTCTGACTTTATTCTGTTTGTCTAACTAAAAAAGAGTTTTAACCAATGATTGCATTATCGGTATTTGTCTAATCAATGTGTTATGTATGACACTTTCTTACGAGTTATGAATTAAGTTTAGTGTGAGTTTAGTAAGACTTGACCTTTTTTTGAATACTCACTCAGTTCTTTTTAAAGACTTGTTTCCGAGTTGAGTTGTGGTTCTAATTATGGTATGTGGATTCTCCGTTTAAACTCCAAACATGTTCAGCCTTGACTTCTGTTTATAGCAATTGTTCACGCTCTTAAATGAAAAGAGTTTAAAATCCTTTGTGTGTAATTGTTTTTAATAAGTTTTTATTGAAAGCATAATGTTTACTATCATTGACTACAATGTCCCATACATTGTAGTCAAGATTGAATGTGGTCATAAAAGAATGTGACGTAAACATTCTCAACTACAAATGTGCAAGATTCTGAGTTCTTTATGACTAACGGATTTAGGGGGAAAATCTATCAGAGACGTATGTATGTAACGTATGTATGGGTTCAAAACTAGACAACGACATTACGTTAGACTGAAAATTTAGATGATATTTAGTTTTTATTTATATCTATAATTGCCAATTTGCCTCAGTAATAAATTTTTCAAGCTAACCAATCATAATAAAACGTCATCGACATTTGAATAGTGTGTGTCTGTTTTTGGGAGCATATTATATTATACGACAGTGAAAACTCCTAGCCGGTCAAAAGCACTTTTGACTGATTTCAGACAAAGGCGGTTTTGACCGGCTAAGGCACCATACTAACCTAACACACAAGTGTAGCTTGCTATCCGCTTACTGCTCGCACCCGTAAAGTAAGTATCGCAAGTAAATTTAAAACTAGCTTACTTAGCACATAACAAGAATACAATAATTAATATCTAATGACATGAATATGGTAATCGGTATGTATGCCCATATTTGAAGTATTGCATGTGTGAGCTTGTAACGAGAAATAATGTTGAAGGAAGAATATACACATATTATTATCTAAAGAAATTTAAGACAAGATAATGACAATTCACTCCCAAGACTATTTATTAATGTTTATATGCAAGTACTGTGAATTGATTTGAAAAATACATAGAAATTTTTTATTAGGTACTGATTTACATCTTAAGATAAACTTTGTATGTTCATACTGATAAATGAAAAATGTGATATCTGTCAACAATGACTTTTCTTGTATCATTAGTGCCGTCTAATTTTGACTGGGTAGTAATTTATCAGAGTGATAAGCAATATTAAATTATACCACTGCATAATGTGTATTGTGTATGTACTACAACAACAACAATATAAGACAGTTTTTAATAACTATGTAGCAAAGAATAAATTAAGAATCTTCTCTCTTATTAATTTGGTAATTGTTACTTTTATGAGAATGAAAAGAAAATATTAAAATAAAAATATTTTTATGGAATTTCTTGGGAATGAATGCTGTAAAAATGGACATAGTCTATAGTGATTATGTCAACTGCATTGGCGGTTGCATAGCTGGAAGCCCTATGAAGCCCCAGTAGCATGTTCATGGGGTAGCAGGTGAGGCTTAAATCTGTACCACATTAAGCCTCCAGCTAGTTCCAACAAAGCATGGTGCTTGTGGCGAGTTATTCCAAGAAATAAACCGGTTAAGGATACTGAGTCTAGAAATATCAATCAATAACTGTTATAAACAGTAGCATAAATACACCAAAAGGAAAATAACAAGCCACAAGCTGCATGACACCCGAGATACTAAAATTTCCTGACCTTTTATCAAGATAATTACGCAACCAGCTGAAAAATAAATGTTTTCATATTTTTATTTAATCCTTTTATCAATATTAATATGCTCTAAAATCTTTAACTCAGTTTTAAGTTATGGTAAACAATATTTTAAAGAGAAAAAATAGCCTTATCTAAACATAGGCATTGATGTCAATGCCCACAAGTATGATGACATGTCATGTAGTGATAACTTGTTGTTATTCATTGTTCCAAGGTGAGTCATTTGTTATGGCGGAGATCCCTTGTTGTTCAGTTTATTATTAATATTTATTTTTAATGAAAACAGAGCTTAATAAAGAACTTTAGTTAAGGAGAGTGATGGTTATATTGTGGGTTATTTTGTTCTATTTATATAATATAAAAGGATTTATTTATGTAGGTAATAATTTGATACTTTGTTAGTAAATAGCAGACATTATTTACCTCAGACACGGATTTGAGCAAGTTCATGACACAAGCGTCTTGATTATCAATAGGTGCCACAAGTTCTCTCTCCACATTGTCCATCTTCCACTCCATCAGGTCTAACTGCTCATCAGTCCTTTTCACCTATGACACATTATACATTAAAAAATCGCACCTGCATATGCCTATAGTTCCAAGCACTATGCCAAATAAGAATAGAATCAAATTTGTGGCAAACTTGAAAAACAGATATCTAAATTAAAAGTACAGCCAGCAAATAAAAATAAACTAATAATTAAGTAAGAAACATTATAAATTTGTTTTGCTTGTTCGGAATATTCCGTTATGTATAGTCAATTCCTAATTAACAGAAAATAAAGGAGAACCTTAATTTTGGTATGCAATGTATAAACTTCATAGTATTATTGACTTAGATTTGTTTCTTTAACACCCTATAATAAGCAATAAATTCTACAATGACCATTTTAAGAAGAATACTTGTTTAAATTGCGACGTTTGCTTTTGACCTTTTGATTGTATGTAGGTATATTTCTATTGGTATATAGTAAACATGTGGTAAAAGAACATTGTCCTTTCTACTGAATGTCAAGCTCAACCTTTTTGTCTACCAACATAAATGATCTATTAATTAGGCAAGCGGCGGAGAAAAGCGGCGGACTGACCTACTTTTAGATCGGTCACACAATATTTAGAATTTTAATAATTATCCAGCATTCACTTACTGTCTCTTCTAGTTCCTCCATTGTTATCTGTTTGTCTGTCATATTCTCAAGATAAATTTGTAAGTTTATGTAATAAATGTCTAGCAAATCAAAATAAACTTTTGCAGACCACCACCACCACCATATCCGAAACCTATTTGACAATGACAGTTCATGAAATGACAGTGACAGCCAGGGGGTGTCAATTCCTATACATCGGATTGAGAATACCTACGGGGGCAAACTTTTTATATTGCAAGTTGAAAAAAATATATAATTTGGTAATCATTATAAGTTGGCAACATCAAATTTAAAGCCGGGTTTTCACGGTCCGAGTTGGTTCGGACTGAGTGCACTCGAATGACTACTCGGAAGTTACTCGTATCGTGTAAACACGTAATCCGAGCGCACTCGGATGCCGGCATCCAATCCGAGTGGAATAGGATCGTGCTCTATTCATCCGAGTCCTTCGAGTGGACTATTATTATAAAAACAAAATTTTACCCCTTTCGATTCACCTGTGTTGTAAAATAATTGTTGAAAAGCGTAAAATTAAAGAAAACGTCTGTTTACTGTCGGTATTTATTTTGAAGTAAGTATGATAGCCAAAAAGAATTGTAACTTAAGTATTTCAAAAATTGACACTAAATTAGATTATAAAAGAGTATATATTACAACATCCCCCCTTAATCTAAATTTAGGTACAAACTTAAGTTACAAAAACAAACACATTAGTCACATAACTATCCCATAAAAACATAAACAATAAGTAGCCAACATTATAAATATCTATAAAATATATAGGTCAAGTAACTACAAATATCAAGTTATACCCATGCAAGTTACACATTTATTATGAGCTATACGCCCTAATGGTTTCGTCATTACATCCGCAGGCATTTCTGTACTCTTAATAAACTTTAAACCTATAATATTTTCTGATATTTTTTCTCTTATAAAATGGTACTTAGTATCAATATGTTTTGTTCTGTTATGATAAACAGGATTGCTCGCTATACTTTGAGCACTTTGACTATCAGTATATATAGTTATACAGTTAGGTTTATGACCACATACCTCAGATATAAAGCGCCTTAAATATACAGCTTCCTTAGCAGCGTCAGTGAGAGCCATGTATTCTGCTTCTGTTGACGACAGTGCAACAGTCGGCTGTTTTTTAGAAGCCCAGGATACTGGTCCATTTCCTAATTGGAAGTGATATCCCGTATATGAACGTCGGTCCATTATACAGTTTGCCCAATCGGCATCTGTATATCCAACAAGTGGCTTATCAGACTTCCTATAAGTAATAGAATAATCTATAGTTTCCTTCAGATATTGAAGAACTCGCTTTGCGGCGATCCAATGAGTCTTAGTGTAACAGGTATTAAATTGACTCAGGTAGCTAGTCGCAAAGGCAATGTCTGGCCTAGTATTTACAGCCAAGAACAATAAACAACCAATCAAACTCTGGTAAGGATACATTTCATTGGAATGCTTACCGTCTTTGTCTTCATCTTCTAATTTATTATTTGACAAAGGTGTACTAAATCCTTTACATTGTTCCATATTGAACTTTTTCAGTAGATTCAAAATGTACGTTTTTTGGTTTATTCTTATTTCATCTTCATTTTGAAAAACATTAATGCCCAAATAATAACTTAAATTTCCTAAATCTTTTATTGTGAAATATTTTTGTAAGTAATTTTTGACAATGTCAAAATGAATATCTTTTCTATAAAATGCTATTATGTCATCTACGTAGAAAGCCAAGATGACAAGGTCTGAACCAAAAAGTTTTATGAACACACAAGGCTCCGATGGTATTTTAGTGAAACCTATTTTAATTAACGTTTCACTTAGCTTATTATACCAACACCTAGGTGCCTGCTTAAGTCCATAGAGAGACTTTTGCAACAAACAAACTTTGTTTTCTTGCCCTTTTACTGCAAATCCTTGTGGCTGATGCATGTATACTTCCTCGGATAGATCTCCATTGAGGAATGCAGTCTCCACATCCAAGTGTCTCATCTTGAGACCAAGATTTGTCGCAAGTGCCATAAGTGTTCGTAAAGATGAATGTCGAATAACAGGTGCAAACGTGTCTTTGTAGTCGATTCCTTCGACCTGACTATAGCCTTTTATTACAAGTCGTGCTTTGTATTTGACTACATTCCCATGTGCATCCATCTTCACCTTATACACCCATTTACTATGTATTACCTTCTTATCAGGTTTGTCTACTAACCTCCATGTTTTCAATTTCATCAGAGACTGATACTCACTTTGCATCGCAACCTGCCATTTAGAAGAATCATCAGAGTTCATCGCCTCAAAATAGCTTGTAGGTTCCGAGTATTCTGTGTCTAAGATATTGTAAGAAAAGTAATCGGGTGGTTTTCGAACTCTTAAAGGATACCTTTGCCCTTCTTCTGATAATGGTAAATTAAGTGGAGTATTTACAACATCTTCCCCCCTTAGTGGACATACCGTAAATGGATCACTGTTGTCTGGAGCTTCAAGATCGGTTGAAGTCCCAGGCAAAGGACTACTCACTTCCCTATTAACAATGTCAGGGTCTTCAGAAACAATCGGAAGTTGTTCATCCCTTGACAATTGCAAAGTAGGTCCGAGGTGAATATTATTTTCATGTCCTTCACTAGACTTCAAAGGAGTGAAGCAATCCTCAAAGAAAGTGACATCTCTAGCCTTAACTAATTTCTTGGGGTACCTAGCATCTCTAAAATAATAACTATTTACATCTTGACAATAACCTACAAATATACATTCTTGTGCTTTCACGTCAAACTTTGTCCTATGACACGAAGGTGTATGCACTAAAGCTCGACATCCGAATACTTTTAAATGTGTTAGATTAGGCTTAGTGCCATACCATTTTTCGAAAGGTGTTAGCGAACGACCTAAAGCACGGTGAGGTGACTTGTTTTTTAAATATACAGCAGTCTCAACAGCATCTTGCCAATAAGAAAAAGGCAGTGCACTGCTTGCTAACATGGAACGCGACTTTTCCACAATAGAGCGTATAGTACGTTCGGCTACTCCATTTGACTGCGGAGAATAAGGTACGGTCGTTTGATGTACTATACCATGGGAAGAGAAATAATTTGTTAGTTCCTGATTAACAAACTCTGTTCCATTGTCAGTCCTCACATTTTTTAATTTTGCCCCAGTCTGACGTTCGACTAATAAATGAAAGAGTTTAAACTTTTCTTTCACATCTCCTTTCGATGACAAGAAATAAACAAATATTTTACGCGAAAAATCATCAATTAAAACTAAGCAATATTTACTGCCTTGGAACGAAGTTGTATTCGTCGGTCCAAATAAATCGCAGTGTATCAGCTCTAGTAAAGAAGATGCCTTATCATACACAATCTTTTTGAAAGGTTTTCGCGATTGTTTACCTTCCACACAAGCTATACAATTATTTCTATCTACAGTCTTATAATCAATACCTACATTACTATTTTTTAATATATCCATACCAATTCTGCATAGGTGTCCTAAGCGCTTGTGCCACAATTCATATTCGGATATAGTTTCAACCGCACACGAATCGAATACAGTGTTGCAAGGGGAATTTACAGTACAGTTTAATTTGTACAGCCCTCTGCTAACTGAACCACTCAAAACAGATTCTCCTGTAAAGGAAAAGGTATCACTTCTAAAAAGATTACAACCATTCTTATCAAACAAAATAGAGAATCCTTTCTCGACACATTTATGTACAGATAAAAGATTAGTTTTTAACTTAGGAATATATATAACATTATTAATACGATTTACATTTGATGAAGCAGCTATAGAAATGTCACCGAAACCAACACAACTAACTCTTTCTCCGTTAGCAACAGTAACACTTACAGAGTCTTTCGGTTTATAGGTCGTAAACCAGTCCTTCCTAAAAGTCATATGTTGTGAAGCGCCAGAGTCAATAATCCAGTGGTCCACGGAATTGCCATCATCTACGCCAAGTGCTTGCTGTGACGTTGACTCCTTTGGTTTTTTCAAATTTCTCAACGGACAATCTGGCCTTTTATGTCCTGGCTCTTTACAATCATAACATACTATTGGTTTTTTCTTTCTCGGTTTATCACGACGGCTTACATCAGACCGTAAAGCGGTTCCATCAGTTTTTGAAAGCTGACCTTTTGACATTTCATTTAGAAGTTTTTCCTTCACCAAATCTGTAGTAATTTCGACATTACTATTTTCCAAGGCCATAACAAGAGGATCAAATTTTGGGGTTAAGCCTCCTAATAAGATTGCAGCTAACGATGAATCTTCAATTATTTTCCCTATGTCAGCTAAACTTTGAGCAGTACTCATAACCGAATGAATATATTTCTCAATATCATCATAATCATCAAGACATAGTCTATATAGCCTGCGCTCTAAAGCTAACTTGCGTCCCATTCCTCTATCTTCATAAGCCTTTTGTAAAGCCAACCAAGCTTCTGATGCTGTCTTGGCATTGGTTACATGTATGATAGCAGAATCATCTACCGTCATGCAAATTGAAGTAAGTGCCTTCCTATCTTTTCTTGTTTTAAGAGGATCGGGTGTGGTATCTCCAGTAGGATAACCGTCGACTGCTTCCCATAAGTCCTCATGTGATAAATAATTACGCATTCTAAACTTCCATCTACTGTAGTCATCTCTATTGCGTAAAATTATAGAAGGCAAATTAGTGGAATGATTTTCTCTTACCATATAGTCGCCTCGTGACATTTGGTACAACGAAAAAATTACCACCGACTTCAAGAAATATCACCACAGAATTTCCAGATATTAATATTTACTTTAATCCACTTTAGAGCTTCGTGCTGATAACGATTGTTGTAAAATAATTGTTGAAAAGCGTAAAATTAAAGAAAACGTCTGTTTACTGTCGGTATTTATTTTGAAGTAAGTATGATAGCCAAAAAGAATTGTAACTTAAGTATTTCAAAAATTGACACTAAATTAGATTATAAAAGAGTATATATTACAACAACCTGGCAGGTAGCGATAGACAGGCGATTACGCCTATTTCTTTTTCATAATTTACAACAAATAAACTAAGGCCCATATTTTGAAACGGCACTAAAGTGTAAACTACACTTTAAATTTAAGTGATTTATGTATTATGTGTATCCCTACATAAAGAACAATGACCTCTGCCCATACTAGCGTTGACCTGTCATTGCTGTTTTTGAAAAGTGGATGTATTTTGTTAATAATATTTTATTTCATTAGTGGATATGACCAAAAAACACTGGCATTAATAAATTTTTATGTAATTGAAAATGTAATGGTAATCGAAAACAAATATAATGGTTAAAATCATCAATGATTATTATGGCTGCGTTCTTATATTTTTCTTAATTGTGTAAACTATCAATCTTTATTACTGATTTTCTCTTTTCGTAGATTACGGATTTTAATAAGTCATATCAATTTATAAATAAATAAAAATTGCAATTTTAGCTATATTATTACTGTCCTATACACGATAATAGTTATTTTGACAAGTCAGAAATGGGCATCCTTCTTTATGTTTTATTCCAAAACGGCTTGACTTACGTAAATTTAGATTCAAATTTTTAAGTCGAGACATCCCGATTCTACCTTTAGAAGTGCGAAAAGGTGTAGCATTATAAGATAATAACTAACTCAAGCTTGGCAATGAGGTGTTTTGGGCGATCATAGCATAAATCTCAATTTAAATACCTATCGATTGTTGTACGAATGACTATTTACCTAGTGTCTGACTAGTGACATTATGAGTAAATATTTGCCATAAGTCGTTTTTTATCTCGGATAGTAAATTGACAGCTGAAAATGTTCGTTTTGTTCTTTTTGATCGTGTTCATTTCGTATTGTTTATATCAATTTTCAACAATAAAACATTATATTTGCGCCTGTCAATTTACTATCCGAGATAAAAAAATACACTTTGAGGTCCATTTTTTGTCATGATAAACTGTTAAGAGTTAAAAACATGACATTTGCAGCTGTAAATTTACCATCCGAGTTATAAAAAATAGACTTTAGTCTTTATTGGTTGCAATCCGAGTACACTCGATTTACGAGCTAACTCATTCGAGTGTACTCGGTAAACTCGATTCGAGCCAACTCGGACCGTGAAAAATACAAAGTAAACAACAAAAATGGCTGAAGTGTGTTTTATCACGGTTTCGTGTTGATTTATTATAGTATTACTAGTTCTTATAACTTTTGAACGTTTACGGCGTTAAGTTTGAGCCTAGTCTGTTTATTTGGTGACAATTATTTTTATTCAGTCAGTGAATACCAGACAGCGATTCTAACCTAAACGGTGCTCAACAATCCTAGTCTAGCTCTAAGGAAAATAGACGCAAGTGTTATTAATCTATTATTACTATTCGTGCAGCATTTTGTAATTTTATTTTAGGTACCTATTGTAATAAAACTATTTGGGTAAAAAAATATTTTGTTTTTAATACTTGTTCAATTTTGCTTTCATAATCTGTCGATGGAGATTTAAGCAATTTCACTTGTAAGAAAACTTAGAATTAATAGTTTTCTTACAAGTGAAATTGCTTAAACCTCCATCGAAAACCTAATTTATTCTAAGTGGAAAGTAGGTAGGTACCTTATTATTCAAATTTTGCCGCCATACAAATTATTTGCGGTGGGCTAACTATAGATGGCGTTTCTTAAAAGCATCTTCACTTTTTTAGTATGAAGTTGTCGTTCTTCTCTTATTATAGAGTATAAGTATTCTGTGGTGACAGCACTTTACTTTTTATATTTTTTAATTCTCCCTATATTTTAGGGAAGGCAAAGGGTCTAGCCCATACAGCCATGTCTTTAGTGTATATTTTATCTATAGTCATGAAATAATGAGTGGGTGAAATGTATGAATGAAATTAATTTTACGTTAAAATATGGGTGTCACACATTTTAACGCATCTAGGGAGTGCTTGGCGCGAATTGAATGGTAACAGAGTTCATGATGGTGACTGATGAGGTTGACAAAACCGCTTTTTATGGTGGTTTTTACCACAACATCAAACACATCACAAGACTCATTTTCAATGATTCTGCATAATTGTTCATCAACACGGATGCTTGTGCATCAAAATAACACCACTTTCACTGCACAAAATCCTCTCTGAACCAATTTTAGAATTAACGAAAAGAAATCTGACTGACACCATGAAACACGCCAAACACTCCCCTGACAGCACATAATTGACAATCCGATTCAGTCGGTTTGAGGAGTGTTTGGCGCGTTTCGTGGTGTCAGCCAGATTTATTTTCGCTAATTCAGAAATTGTTACAGAGTGGATTTTGTGCAGTGAAAGTGGTGTTGTTTTGATGCACAAGCATCCGTGTTGATGTGCAATTTAGCAGAATCATTGAAAGTAAGGTTTCGAGACGTGTTTGATGTTGTGGTGAAGACCACTATAAAAAGTGTTTTTTTCCACCTCATCAAGCACCATTATGATCTCTGTTGCCATTAAATTCGCTCCAAGCACTCCCTAGATGTGTTAAAATGTGTGACACCCATATTTTAACGTAAAATTCAGTTCATTCATACATTTCACCCACTCATTATTTCATATGACTACAGATAAAATATACACTAAAGA
The DNA here is from genome assembly GCA_963931975.1 of Cataclysta lemnata. Classification (NCBI taxonomy): domain Eukaryota; kingdom Metazoa; phylum Arthropoda; class Insecta; order Lepidoptera; family Crambidae; genus Cataclysta; species Cataclysta lemnata. The sequence continues at coordinate 850,214 of OZ008357.1, forward strand.
CATGGCTGTATGGGCGAGACCCTTTGCTTTCCCTTAAATATAGGGAGAATAAAAAAAAATCAGTCGGTATGATTTTTTTTTAATTTTCGTCATTGGCAAAGAAACTGTATTTAACAGGCGTAACATTAAAATGTCGCTCTTTAACATTGGAGCCATTGAATTACTCTAAAAGACGAATTTCGCTAGTTTTCGACCTCCCTATTATATGAAAAAGTAAGAATATTCCAACCCCCTCCCTTTTGTTTAATATTTATTACGAATCTAATGGAATACATTAATGGTTTGTTTTAATTATTAATGTTTATTTTTTAACTAAACATTTTTGAAAATGTTTATAACAATACGCATCCGATCGAACTACCTCGGTTCAGACCCACCAACTTATCTGTGAAATGAAGAAAAAAGCAAAATGGAATTACTTTTTTTTTAATATAACGTCCTAGAGTGGGAAAAGGGCAAGAAGAATAAGTTTATTTGCAAGTTATTAAATTTCATTTGCCTACTTTGCTAAACATTTAGTTTGTAAGTGGGGTACTTACATTAAATCAATTGAATGCCAGAGAAAAAGCTAATGTATGTATCTACCTACATTAATTTTATTATTTTTGAAGACTATTTAGTACTTATATTACCATTTTATAAAACATTTATAAAACAATGTTAGGTATTGTTCAAAATAATAGAATTATGTTTATATATTTACCTAGTTTCTTATGTACAAATTTGTGCTCTGGGGATCGAACCCGGGACCTCGGGATCTTAATTCCGGTGGGCGAACCACTAGACCACGGGCTCTCCTTCTCTTCCTGCCCTGTTCCCATCCTATCTGGGGTCGGCGCAGTATGTTTCCTCTTCCATTCAAATCCGTCAGACATCATCAAGCCATCCACTTCCTTTTGATTCATACCACCCCGAAAATTGATGATAATGATTTCTTATCTGACATCGTTAAAAATTACCCAACTTTTACTAATTTTGCAACACTAAAGCGACGGTGGCGCTACCACTCAGTTCACAGATAAGCTGGTGGGTCTTGTAGTGTTCTGTATTATATACTCTTTGGTGTTCTGTGGTCTTGTACTCGCGCAGTTGCCCGCGCTTTTTCAAAGCACCTATAATTCTTTGCGCATTTTTGTAATCTTACGTACAATATATAAGATCTAACAAGATCCCTCCCACCCCCTTGTAAGAAACAAAGAAATGAGACATGATCGACCCTTATATAGGTATGTCTAATACATATTAGACATACCTATATAAACTCATAGATATTATAATATGAAGCCGAATTGTAACCAATGTGTTGTATTTAAAGCATTGCTTATTAATAATATATTCAGTATTTACTCAGCAGTCTTGCCTTTCATTACTCTTCCGAGTCACCACCTTACATGGCGATCCTGCCAAAAGTAGGTTCACGGGCGCGAGTATTTTGACACCGTCGTCACCGTGTCGCCGTCCGATTCTACCAATATGGGCCGGGAATTATAAACATTGTGTTCTTTGGGCAATGTTTTTAGAAAATAATAAAATGAATCAATTAGTAAGTTTTAACTGCGCCGGTAGTGTGCTACGAATATGGGAAAGCAGCAATCAAAAGAAGAAATTGTAATTGCACAGAATGCAGCTGGGGGCACAAATAATGCACCAGTTGAGGAAGTTCGGTTCCACCTGCAAACGACAAGCATACTATTGAGTGTGATAGTACTCTGCGTGATTTTGGGAGTCCTATATGGAATATTCCGGATGTACAGGAAATGTCATTAACGTTGGATACGGCAGGAATTCGAGCTAAATTCGAATGGCAGCAGGGTGCGTAGACACTCCTTTCGACGACGACCTCACCCCCCTAAATTGTCTTACCTACATGTTCTTGGTAGCAATAGACGAATTCTGAGTCAGAATTTTAGATTGCTCTTTGGAATGGACGTCGGCAATGGCTTTCCGCCAACTAAATTCTTACGCCAATTTATTGTTCGTCAACTGAGTCACAGAATACCACTACATTTATAAAGTGTAGCTAGCACCATTTCAACACAATAGGTACGTTAGGTAAAAACGCATTAAGTAGGTACAAAATTTCAGTCTAGCTATGTACGAATGACCTTTGGAAAATTTCGGCAAGTGAATTTCAGGAAATGAATGGAAAACTATACCAACATGAATATTGTTTTTATTACGGTTTTGCATACATACATACATACATAAATCACGCCTATATCCCCGAAGGGGTAGGCAGAGGTGAACTAGCACCCACGTTTCGCCAAATATGTCAGGTCCCATGTAATAGGTGGCGAGCAGGTTTTACGTTTCATTTAATTGATTTTGTTCTGTAACCAAGTCGGGTAAGAATGAAACTCTCTCAATCAAATTTACTTATTGGTACGTGTACTCTACCTATTACATGGGACTTAACATAATTGGCGAAATGCGGGTGAGAATTCACCTCTGCCCACCCCTTCGGGGATATGGGCGTGATTTATGTATGTATGTACGTGTACTCTTCCGTCATGCTCACTGCGAGATACGTGCGTGCACACTCGGGAGCCACGCATGTTATAAATAGGATCGACCGCACCGTGCGATATACCTTCCCCTGGCGGTAGAGTAGCGAGCCGTAACTCTAAATATTGCGACAAAGTCTTCAAGGCAATTGAGAAGTCAAGACCATGCTTGAAGATGTAAAGTGAAACTATCGCTGTGTCCTACTTACATAATGCAAAAAAGTTCTTCGCAGAACACAATATCGTGTCATAATGTTTGAAACATGATTCAAACATTTATTTATTTATTTAACATAATGCAGTTATTTACTTAACTAGGAAAATTTAGTGTCTTACGTTTTATCCTGTGCCATCCTGATTGGCAGAGTGGTGTAGCGAGCCACCATGATTGCGGAGGCCACTAGATGCTTGCTAAATGGCACACCAGGAACGCTACTGCCCATTCCTGGTTATATTAATAACTCTGGTGTGTGTCTGTGGTCTTTTACGACACCCACGAGGGAGGGGTGGTCATTACACGGCTAAAATAGATTAATTAACTGAAGAGTTGCTTGCCACAATTCGCAACCGAGGTTAACAATAAATAAAAATAAACACATTCATAATTATATACATTTATTTTCTGTTTTATACACTAAAGAAAGACGAGAACAATTGAGATAACCGCGACCCGGCCTGCGCCGGCGCCGCTCAAACAATCCTAGTGAACCAACAGTTATCATCATTAAATCCGGAATCATAAATTTACACATAACCAAGTATATGCAAAATACCAAGCGATTAACAATTATATTCACAAATAATAAAAGCTAATGTTTACATTAAAAAATTATAATAAGTGTCACAAGTCAATAACTAATTCTAAACCTTTTTTTTTCAAATTGCAATAATCGAAAACACTGTATCATCCATTTACGCGTTATGGTTTGGCAAGGGGACTAGCGTTTTTCGATGCATCTCTCTTTATGCATGCGTGTGAAATGCAATGAGTGTGTGTGTGTGTAAAATCGGCCGGTACAGTGTTTTGATTGGAGCAAATTCAACAGTATAAAAATCAGGTGGGGACGAAAATAATCAGTATTGCACTAGAGTCAAGTGTATTTAATACAACAATTGCATACTGTTTGCAAATTTCCTTTCCCTATCGACATAGTTACGTGAGCAACGGTTTAACTGTTCCCATAGAAATGTATGCGTCAAGTCTTTTCATTAAACAAACACATAGCACGCATTATAGTGTATCAAAGTTGATTTAAAAAGGCGGCGTTCCCAATTATCTATAATAATTATTTTACGCTGCCAATACAGTTCGTTAAACACTATATACCTAGGGGACCTAGGTAAGTAAGTATACATAAATTCACGTTACAATTATTTAAAATAGTGCCCAATCTGAAATTCTTTCATTTATCATAAGTTAACTGACCTGTATTATAAAATAACACCGGACTGAAAGTTGTGTCATCCAAAAAATTAAGCCAATTTGATTATCGACATCTTGGCGCTGTTGGCACCGGTGTACGAAAGTGAACGTCCACGGAACTAATACTAGAGATGCATTTGCAGTGTCAAATACAAGCAACAAACGTCAAATTTAGGAGCCGCTTCAAATCAACACAAGAAACATTTGACATTTTAGTAGACGTATTCAGTCCAGCGTACTTGTATAGTAGAGGTCAGTGTCATAAATACACAGTAATATTTTTTTCAACAACCGCATACCATTCCAACGTTCCGGGAGTGGGAAGACACAGTACAACGTCACGCCACGCTCGTCCAGCAGTGGGACTAATCTGATTGGGGGATTAGGACCGTTTACACAAATGGCCGTTGAAATATCACCTTAAGGGCCTGTTTCACAATCGACAAGTAAGTTCTGAGTAGCTTACTCGGCAGATCATTTGACATTTGTAGTATGAAATATATGTCAATTGAACTGCCAAGTAAGCTACTCAGAAGTTACTTGTCGATTGTGAAACAAGCCATTACTGCTTATACATATATAAGATACATCACTTTGAGTCGACCTAAAATGAATTAAATAGTATGCGCGCCCCGCGGACTCTGGCGTCTGTAATCACCAAACTGCGGTGCCGGATCGCTAGCTAGTTAGTGTACACTCAGAGGCACAATTAGCCACAGCAGAGGACAATGTCTCAATGAATTTCTTTTTCGTTCCCCAAATGAATTGTTTATTAAAATGAATCATCGGTTATTCCTTTACTTTTAAAACCCGCTAGAGGTACGGATAGTAAGTATAAAGCTGTCAAATAGGTATATCCAAACGATTGTCAACCTTATATTGGTAAAACTTAAGTATTTGTGTTGTTAAGTCACCACAAACTTTACGGATTAGACTCGCGTATATTTAGGTGTTTAGAATTGTCATTATTTAACCCGACGTTTCGATCACTTTACATTAAAATCACTTCACAGCGGCCGTGGTAATGGGTACAATAAATTTTGACACATTAACCGTAAACTGACGTGCTGCTTGTTGACTGTACATAATGCCCCAGACGACCAGCTGACCGATGGGTTACAACGACTGCAGACAAAGTTCGGTCTATACACGCTACACTTAGACCATCTGCGATAACATGGCACGCCCCTCCGTTTATTCGGTGTGTAAGAATATTGTAACGATGTAGCGTTTCCTTCAACACTGACGTGTGTGCATTGTGCAACTGTCGACCAAACTATAGTGCTGCACCAGTTACTAATAGAATAAAAAAAATCAAATACTTTTATCGCAGCTAAATAATATTGTTTTGTCTGATATTTAATATTTATTTACAAACACGGTCACGGTGACTCGTTGGCATATATGCACACACATACAATTGAAGACGTATATTAGAGGGGTGTGCCGTGTTATCCTAGTTTGATCTATACAGAGATTAAATCTTTTTGATCTGTCATACGTATACTGAAGAAACTTTGTTTGCAAGCAAGTCGCAAGTCACTGGCGCACACAATTGTGAGAACGTATGGCTTGGCTTGAACACGCCGTGCGTTCATTCATATGCCATATAACAAATATGCCAGGTAACATTTAACCAGCATTCCCAAGAACGTTTCCTAACAGAAGGCATCTTTCGAGGGAATAGCGCAGGGTCGTCGAATAAGATTGGGTTGTATGTTTGCTGTTGTTCTTTGTGCCACGGAGTGATTCAAAACATAATTGATTACACAGGACCTCGACAATAACATGCGCTCGAGCAGTAATTACGACGCCACTAGCTCCCCGCAGAAAAATCGTTAAATAAATAAGCAAATAAAATTGATTTTTGTTTTAGAAACATTTGCCTTGGAATAAGTACGTATATACAATAGTATCAACTAGCTAAGCAATATAATTATACAAAAATAAAACGAGACGTCAATTACCAATTAACAGCACAATAAATTGATGTGAGTTAGCAAAACCATTTTCACAATTACGATAACGTATACAATACATATTAAATATTTGTCATATTATATCATTACATGAATGTTTGTACTTGCAATAATAACCAATATTATATGGTACAGTAGTTTGTTACAATCTGAACACCTAATAGATTATATATAGCGTGTTCCTTATAGTATGTCTGTTCAATAGCAATATATATACGTTTATGAATACGACTGTACCCAAATAAACACACGATTGAATATAAAAAACAAAGTAATAGATCAATTTCTATCTCTCTTGTAAGTGTAAAACACAAAAATCAGTAGAGAGAGAATACAGATACAATGTAACTCTTTATTTTAAATTTTATGGTGAGCCAGGTCCACGGAGCTACACGCCTCAGTCACAGGACTGCTGTCCACCGTCCACCATCAAAACCCTCCAAACCTCCAACTTCGTATAAAAACACCACCGCCCGACACGTTTCGAGTCGCCACCACGTTTTTTTTTCAAATTCAATCATGTTTCACCCAAAACATGGCGGGCCTATCACACGTGCGCATAACCTATATCCACATGAAATACTACGAACCTCGGTAGTCATAAATATATTAAACAAAAATAAATTTATAAACATTAATACGTAATCTCTACGTACAGACAGGGCTAACTATAGTCCAATAACGTCATAGACTAAAAATATTACACCTTGACTTTTGGGCTTAGCCATAGACAAACGAATGTCATCGATCTACTCCATTTACATGCATAATTAATTAATTAACCTAAAGGTACGCGGGCCTGAGACTAAACACCATTGTTTGGCTCAAAATATTTCCTGTGGAGTGTTGCATAGTTGCAATAATTAATATCTACCGACGAAGAGTCTCGCGATCCCCGAGCTAAACCAAAGAGAGAGGAACTGTGAATGGGGGTGTCACCGCAAAAGCGCGCTTAGTGCCTGCGCCCAGGGTTCACTTCAGGTCGTCCGCGTCCTCGAACTTCTGCTCGGTGACGGAGACCGCGTCCGATGAGAGCGCGTCCTTCAGCGGCTCCACGCAGTTCTTTGGGATCAGCGTGCCTGCGAGGAGAGAATACAACATTGCTTGTGCTATGGTCCGACATGTCAATCATGGAGGCCTATTTATATACATTCATAAATAACACCTATATACAACATGGAACAGAAATAAAATTAACATTAATAAGGATGGACGTTAAGGGGCAGGTGATGATGATGAAAAAGTGTTCGCTAAAGTCGGTCATGGGATAGGTTGGACCGAGAATATATTGTCTCTGTTTTCTCCGTTGGTTGGAAGGCACGCAAAGCCGCCAGGTCCTGCCGCAGCTGCATTATTTCATACCCATCAATCCGCACTGGGTTAGCGTGGCGCCTCCCTATCTTGCTCCAGCCATTGGAAAGGCTTATACCCCAGCAGTGAAATATATTATCACTATTCATCTAAAGAGAAAGATCAAAAGGATTTGTGTAGCGGAAGAGAATGGAGAAATGGGTTGGCGGATCTTTCATAATCAAGTTGAAGGTCTATTAAAAAAGGGTCAGGTCAATGGTCACGGCATTCATGAAGACATTAATGAGAATGGATGAAGCGAAAGAAGTATGTAGGTAAGGATCGTAGCAAGTGGAAATATGTGATCTCTGCCTACCCTTGTGACGTATGTATGTGCTTGCTCGCCTGGTGGCGTGGTGGTAACGACCCATGTACTGTGCCACCTACAGGGTGCCATCGCCAGCCCACTCACCGACTAGCTTGAGCCCGCAGCTGGCCCGCACGCGCACCACCTGCATGCGGTGCAGTGCCCCTGTACTGTGCCACCTACAGGGTGATGTCGCAAGCCCACTCACCGACTAGCTTGAGCCCGCAGCTGGCCCGCACGCGCACCACCTGCATGCGGTGCAGTGCCCCTGTACTGTGCCACCTACAGGGTGATGTCGCAAGCCCACTCACCGACTAGCTTGAGCCCGCAGCTGGCCCGCACGCGCACCACCTGCATGCGGTGCAGCTGCCCCTATATTGTGCCACCTACAGGGTGATGTCGCAAGCCCACTCACCGACTAGCTTGAGCCCGCAGCTGGCCCGCACGCGCACCACCTGCATGCGGTGCAGCTGCCCCTGTACTGTGCCACCTACAGGGTGATGTCGCAAGCCCACTCACCGACTAGCTTGAGCCCGCAGCTGGCCCGCACGCGCACCACCTGCATGCGGTGCAGCTGCCCCTGTACTGTGCCACCTACAGGGTGATGTCGCAAGCCCACTCACCGACTAGCTTGAGCCCGCAGCTGGCCCGCACGCGCACCACCTGCATGCGGTGCAGCTGCCCCTGTACTGTGCCACCTACAGGGTGATGTCGCAAGCCCACTCACCGACTAGCTTGAGCCCGCAGCTGGCCCGCACGCGCACCACCTGCATGCGGTGCAGTGCCCCTGTACTGTGCCACCTACAGGGTGATGTCGCAAGCCCACTCACCGACTAGCTTGAGCCCGCAGCTGGCCCGCACGCGCACCACCTGCATGCGGTGCAGCTGCCCCTGTACTGTGCCACCTACAGGGTGATGTCGCAAGCCCACTCACCGACTAGCTTGAGCCCGCAGCTGGCCCGCACGCGCACCACCTGCATGCGGTGCAGTGCCCCTGTACTGTGCCACCTACAGGGTGATGTCGCAAGCCCACTCACCGACTAGCTTGAGCCCGCAGCTGGCCCGCACGCGCACCACCTGCATGCGGTGCAGCTGCCCCTGTACTGTGCCACCTACAGGGTGATGTCGCAAGCCCACTCACCGACTAGCTTGAGCCCGCAGCTGGCCCGCACGCGCACCACCTGCATGCGGTGCAGCTGCCCCTGTACTGTGCCACCTACAGGGTGATGTCGCAAGCCCACTCACCGACTAGCTTGAGCCCGCAGCTGGCCCGCACGCGCACCACCTGCATGCGGTGCAGCTGCCCCTGTACTGTGCCACCTACAGGGTGATGTCGCAAGCCCACTCACCGACTAGCTTGAGCCCGCAGCTGGCCCGCACGCGCACCACCTGCATGCGGTGCAGTGCCCCTGTACTGTGCCACCTACAGGGTGATGTCGCAAGCCCACTCACCGACTAGCTTGAGCCCGCAGCTGGCCCGCACGCGCACCACCTGCATGCGGTGCAGTGCCCCTGTACTGTGCCACCTACAGGGTGATGTCGCAAGCCCACTCACCGACTAGCTTGAGCCCGCAGCTGGCCCGCACGCGCACCACCTGCATGCGGTGCAGCTGCCCCTATATTGTGCCACCTACAGGGTGATGTCGCAAGCCCACTCACCGACTAGCTTGAGCCCGCAGCTGGCCCGCACGCGCACCACCTGCATGCGGTGCAGTGCCCCTGTACTGTGCCACCTACAGGGTGATGTCGCAAGCCCACTCACCGACTAGCTTGAGCCCGCAGCTGGCCCGCACGCGCACCACCTGCATGCGGTGCAGCTGCCCCTATATTGTGCCACCTACAGGGTGATGTCGCAAGCCCACTCACCGACTAGCTTGAGCCCGCAGCTGGCCCGCACGCGCACCACCTGCATGCGGTGCAGCTGCCCCTGTACTGTGCCACCTACAGGGTGATGTCGCAAGCCCACTCACCGACTAGCTTGAGCCCGCAGCTGGCCCGCACGCGCACCACCTGCATGCGGTGCAGCTGCCCCTGTACTGTGCCACCTACAGGGTGATGTCGCAAGCCCACTCACCGACTAGCTTGAGCCCGCAGCTGGCCCGCACGCGCACCACCTGCATGCGGTGCAGCTGCCCCTGTACTGTGCCACCTACAGGGTGATGTCGCAAGCCCACTCACCGACTAGCTTGAGCCCGCAGCTGGCCCGCACGCGCACCACCTGCATGCGGTGCAGCTGCCCCTGTACTGTGCCACCTACAGGGTGATGTCGCAAGCCCACTCACCGACTAGCTTGAGCCCGCAGCTGGCCCGCACGCGCACCACCTGCATGCGGTGCAGCTGCCCCTGTACTGTGCCACCTACAGGGTGATGTCGCAAGCCCACTCACCGACTAGCTTGAGCCCGCAGCTGGCCCGCACGCGCACCACCTGCATGCGGTGCAGTGCCCCTGTACTGTGCCACCTACAGGGTGATGTCGCAAGCCCACTCACCGACTAGCTTGAGCCCGCAGCTGGCCCGCACGCGCACCACCTGCATGCGGTGCAGTGCCCCTGTACTGTGCCACCTACAGGGTGATGTCGCAAGCCCACTCACCGACTAGCTTGAGCCCGCAGCTGGCCCGCACGCGCACCACCTGCATGCGGTGCAGTGCCCCTGTACTGTGCCACCTACAGGGTGATGTCGCAAGCCCACTCACCGACTAGCTTGAGCCCGCAGCTGGCCCGCACGCGCACCACCTGCATGCGGTGCAGTGCCCCTGTACTGTGCCACCTACAGGGTGATGTCGCAAGCCCACTCACCGACTAGCTTGAGCCCGCAGCTGGCCCGCACGCGCACCACCTGCATGCGGTGCAGTGCCCCTGTACTGTGCCACCTACAGGGTGATGTCGCAAGCCCACTCACCGACTAGCTTGAGCCCGCAGCTGGCCCGCACGCGCACCACCTGCATGCGGTGCAGCTGCCCCTGTACTGTGCCACCTACAGGGTGATGTCGCAAGCCCACTCACCGACTAGCTTGAGCCCGCAGCTGGCCCGCACGCGCACCACCTGCATGCGGTGCAGTGCCCCTGTACTGTGCCACCTACAGGGTGATGTCGCAAGCCCACTCACCGACTAGCTTGAGCCCGCAGCTGGCCCGCACGCGCACCACCTGCATGCGGTGCAGTGCCCCTGTACTGTGCCACCTACAGGGTGATGTCGCAAGCCCACTCACCGACTAGCTTGAGCCCGCAGCTGGCCCGCACGCGCACCACCTGCATGCGGTGCAGTGCCCCTGTACTGTGCCACCTACAGGGTGATGTCGCAAGCCCACTCACCGACTAGCTTGAGCCCGCAGCTGGCCCGCACGCGCACCACCTGCATGCGGTGCAGTGCCCCTGTACTGTGCCACCTACAGGGTGATGTCGCAAGCCCACTCACCGACTAGCTTGAGCCCGCAGCTGGCCCGCACGCGCACCACCTGCATGCGGTGCAGCTGCCCCCTGGCGGCCAGCGCCGCCTCCACGCGCGCCCACACCGCCAGCACCGAGCCCGACAGCACGTGGTACGTGCGACGCCGCAGCCCCACCTGAACACACACTCGCGCTTATGGCAACAGTGACCGGACAAGACGCCAGGTGCGTCTGTCGCACGGCGTGTCCATATTTTTATGTCACACCTACGCGTACGAAAAGTCAGCGGGTGACATAAAACTATGATCTCACCTCGGGCGATATAAAAAAAGGCCTCAGATCGTATATTTACCGCCGTTGCCTACGGCTAGAGCGTTAGTTGCATGCGATCTGAGACATTCTGAGTTTTATCGCCCTCGGTAGGTATACAGTGTGTCCCCGAATAGAGTGCAATCCTGAAGGGGATGAAACTAGATCATAAATGATCGACAACATTCATAGTATAAAAATGTAGAAAAATGATTGCAATTTTTTATGAATTGATTAAGATATTTATTACTAGCTGTCCGATTACGTAAAAGGGTGCCAACGACGTACCTCGCGACACACGCCGCGCCAGTAGGCGTGGCTGCAGACGCGCAGCGAGGCGCCGTGTTTAATTAAGATATTTGTCAGTGTCGTGTGCCGAGTGTCGTACCTCGCAGTCGTGCGCGCGACACACGCCGCGCCAGTAGGCGTGGCTGCAGACGCGCAGCGAGGCGCCGTGTTTAGTTAAGATATTTGTCAGTGTCGCGTGCCGAGTGTCGTACCTCGCAGTCGTGCGCGCGACACACGCCGCGCCAGTAGGCGTGGCTGCAGACGCGCAGCGAGGCGCCGTGTTTAGTTAAGATATTTGTCAGTGTCGCGTGCCGAGTGTCGTACCTCGCAGTCGTGCGCGCGACACACGCCGCGCCAGTAGGCGTGGCTGCAGACGCGCAGCGAGGCGCCGTGTTTAGTTAAGATATTTGTCAGTGTCGTGTGCCGAGTGTCGTACCTCGCAGTCGTGCGCGCGACACACGCCGCGCCAGTAGGCGTGGCTGCAGACGCGCAGCGAGGCGCCGTGTTTAGTTAAGATATTTGTTAGTGTCGTGTGCCGAGTGTCGTACCTCGCAGTCGTGCGCGCGACACACGCCGCGCCAGTAGGCGTGGCTGCAGACGCGCAGCGAGGCGCCGTGTTTAGTTAAGATATTTGTCAGTGTCGCGTGCCGAGTGTCGTACCTCGCAGTCGTGCGCGCGACACACGCCGCGCCAGTAGGCGTGGCTGCAGACGCGCAGCGAGGCGCCGTGTTTAGTTAAGATATTTGTCAGTGTCGTGTGCCGAGTGTCGTACCTCGCAGTCGTGCGCGCGACACACGCCGCGCCAGTAGGCGTGGCTGCAGACGCGCAGCGAGGCGCCGTGTTTAGTTAAGATATTTGTTAGTGTCGTGTGCCGAGTGTCGTACCTCGCAGTCGTGCGCGCGACACACGCCGCGCCAGTAGGCGTGGCTGCAGACGCGCAGCGAGGCGCCGTGTTTAGTTAAGATATTTGTCAGTGTCGCGTGCCGAGTGTCGTACCTCGCAGTCGTGCGCGCGACACACGCCGCGCCAGTAGGCGTGGCTGCAGACGCGCAGCGAGGCGCCGTGTTTAGTTAAGATATTTGTCAGTGTCGTGTGCCGAGTGTCGTACCTCGCAGTCGTGCGCGCGACACACGCCGCGCCAGTAGGCGTGGCTGCAGACGCGCAGCGAGGCGCCGTGTTTAGTTAAGATATTTGTCAGTGTCGCGTGCCGAGTGTCGTACCTCGCAGTCGTGCGCGCGACACACGCCGCGCCAGTAGGCGTGGCTGCAGACGCGCAGCGAGGCGCCGTGTTTAGTTAAGATATTTGTCAGTGTCGCGTGCCGAGTGTCGTACCTCGCAGTCGTGCGCGCGACACACGCCGCGCCAGTAGGCGTGGCTGCAGACGCGCAGCGAGGCGCCGTGTTTAGTTAAGATATTTGTCAGTGTCGCGTGCCGAGTGTCGTACCTCGCAGTCGTGCGCGCGACACACGCCGCGCCAGTAGGCGTGGCTGCAGACGCGCAGCGAGGCGCCGTGTTTAGTTAAGATATTTGTCAGTGTCGTGTGCCGAGTGTCGTACCTCGCAGTCGTGCGCGCGACACACGCCGCGCCAGTAGGCGTGGCTGCAGACGCGCAGCGAGGCGCCGTGTTTAGTTAAGATATTTGTTAGTGTCGTGTGCCGAGTGTCGTACCTCGCAGTCGTGCGCGCGACACACGCCGCGCCAGTAGGCGTGGCTGCAGACGCGCAGCGAGGCGCCGTGTTTAGTTAAGATATTTGTCAGTGTCGCGTGCCGAGTGTCGTACCTCGCAGTCGTGCGCGCGACACACGCCGCGCCAGTAGGCGTGGCTGCAGACGCGCAGCGAGGCGCCGTGTTTAGTTAAGATATTTGTCAGTGTCGTGTGCCGAGTGTCGTACCTCGCAGTCGTGCGCGCGACACACGCCGCGCCAGTAGGCGTGGCTGCAGACGCGCAGCGAGGCGCCGTGTTTAGTTAAGATATTTGTCAGTGTCGTGTGCCGAGTGTCGTACCTCGCAGTCGTGCGCGCGACACACGCCGCGCCAGTAGGCGTGGCTGCAGACGCGCAGCGAGGCGCCGTGTTTAGTTAAGATATTTGTTAGTGTCGTGTGCCGAGTGTCGTACCTCGCAGTCGTGCGCGCGACACACGCCGCGCCAGTAGGCGTGGCTGCAGACGCGCAGCGAGGCGCCGTGTTTAGTTAAGATATTTGTTAGTGTCGTGTGCCGAGTGTCGTACCTCGCAGTCGTGCGCGCGACACACGCCGCGCCAGTAGGCGTGGCTGCAGACGCGCAGCGAGGCGCCGTGTTTAGTTAAGATATTTGTCAGTGTCGTGTGCCGAGTGTCGTACCTCGCAGTCGTGCGCGCGACACACGCCGCGCCAGTAGGCGTGGCTGCAGACGCGCAGCGAGGCGCCGTGTTTAGTTAAGATATTTGTCAGTGTCGTGTGCCGAGTGTCGTACCTCGCAGTCGTGCGCGCGACACACGCCGCGCCAGTAGGCGTGGCTGCAGACGCGCAGCGAGGCGCCGTGCTGCGCGCGCCACCACTGCTCGGCCTCCGCGCTGTCCGCGCGCCGGTACTTCTTCTCCAGCTCGGCCAGCGGCTCCGGCCGCAGCTGCAGGCCGGTGTTGGGCCTGCGCACACGCTCGCTCAACGGGGGCACTACTGGCCGATGGAGGCCATAGTTTAAGGTATTCATATATTCCTGAAGGGGCAGACAGAGGCGAACAAACACCCACGTTTCGCCAATCAGGTTAGGTTACATGTAAAAAGTGGCAATCGAGGCTATTGCCATTATACCGGGTACCTAAATTGCAGCATACTGCTACGTGGTACTGTGGGAACGCCGCTGCCCGTTCCTCATCACTGTTTTAACCCTCATTCGCCTTGTACGATATCACGTGAGAGATTTAGTCACCACCCGGCATGTAAGTATTAATTTCCAAAATAATTTGGGTACGGGGGTCTGAGGTGTCCGTTGATTGGTCCAAAACCGTGTGAAAAGTGGCGTACGTTACAATGTGTCTGTTTAAGAGCCTGTTCACAATCGACAAGCAAGTTCGAAGTAGCTTACTTTGCAGTTCAATTGACATATATTTATTTTATTATTAGCTACTTGGAACTGACTTGTCGTTGTGGAGCATCGCAAACCGCGGTCACCTGTATATGTGGTACATGGTGTCGCGCCGCTTGTCGTGCTTGGGCAGCGGCGGCGCGGGCTGCGCGCAGCACAGCACGGCCGTGTGCTTGCCGTTGCGCGCCTGCGCCGACACGTAGAACCCGTCGCGCGCGCCCGCCGCCGCCGCCCGCCGCTGCAGCGCCTCGGCCCACTCCATGCCGCGCTGCAACACGACTCGGCTCAGCCACGGGCACGCACTCGCTGTGGACTCACCTATTTTGACCACTTCTCGCACAACTGACACGAAGGTCGTGCCGTAAAACTACATACATACATAGATCACGCCGGGTAGGCAGTGGCGAATAAAACAACACCCACGCCAATTATGTCAGGTCCCGTGTAGTAGGTGGCGTACATTGTTGGGTGGTAAAAGAGGAACGCCGCTACTCATTCCTTATCGCCGTTTTATCCTTGCTGTAAAACTAAACTACGAGAGCGGGTCATTAAGTCCGTGACTTTTGGAATAAAACACAGAGTTTTTGATAAATAAATCATTTTATTTTTCAACGTAGTCTCGAGCTCTATACACTTCTTCCAACGCTTCTCCAATTTTTTTATCCCTCCAAAAAAATATGATTTGTCGAGATTCAAAAAGAAGTTCAAAAAATTCAAAAAGTCACGGACTTATTGACCCGCCCTCGTAACTAAATTGATACGCAATTCATTATCATCACTCCAGTCAAATTCACCTATTACAGTAGCTAAACAATTATTTTCAAAAAAAAAAATTGCCTGTGCATTGCATTTAAAAAAAAGATAAGTTGAAAATATGAGACGCTGTGCAGCCGTACCTCGGAATGCACGGTGTGCAGCTCGACGGGCGCCTGCCCGGTGGCGTGCCTTCGGAGGAAGCGCACGCAGCGGGCGCGGCGCACCACCTCGCCCGCGCTGCCCAGGTCCAGGATGCCCAGGTCGAAGCGCCCGCTGCGCTTGGCTGGGGGCACGGCACAAGTCAGGCTACTACGCCGCTGCGTGCGGTGCACAGAGCTCGCTTTCGAACGCTGCTCGTGACCACTAATGTCGCCCCTGTGCTCGGTGCACAGAGCTCGCTTTCGAATGCTGCTCGTGAGCACTAATGTCGCCCCTGTGCTCGGTGCACAGAGCTCGCTTTCGAATGCCGCTCGAGAGCACTGTGCTGCGTACAAGCAGCTACGAAAGCCTAAACAAGCTCTATGTAACTGACACGGTGGCACGGTATCAACGCACGCACTCAAGAATTTTAAGCTACTGTTGGCATCATATTATTATGTAGATGAACACTATTGTCATAACAGAGAGACCTTTAGTGTCGACATCATCACCCTATCGTTTATAAATAATGCCTATATCCCCGAAGGGGCGGGCAGAGGTAAATTAACACCCACTTTTCGCCAACGCAGTTAAGTCCTATATAATAGGTGGCGAGCATATTGCCATAGTCTCGGGGACAAAAGTCGCAGTACATTGCTAGGTGGTAAGAGGAACGCTGCTGCCCATTCCTCATCACTGAGTGACATATATAACTAACACGGCATCAACACACGCACTCAAGTATTTTGAGCCACTGTCGGAATCATATTATTATGTAGATGAACAGTTTATCATAACAGAGAGAGCTTAAGTGTCATTATCATCACCCAATCATTTAGCCTAAAATAAATACCATATTGACTTGTAATATACATAATGATGATATAAAAATTATGAAAATATGCTACATAATCAACCGGAAAGTGCCATTTTCCGCTCACTCGTGACATACAATTTTGTACTTACCACGGGCGGTAAAAAAGAAAGCCTTAAATCGGATATTTATCGTAAAATACTTGCGATCTGAGACATTCCTTATTTTACCGCCCTCGGTAGTAAATGCACTATTATTTACCTTGCTCCATGACAGCAGTCAGTGTGTCTGTGAAGTATTTGAACAGCCTATTCTGTAGGTCCACCGGCATGCCCAGGATCCTATTGAGGAACTTGGAAATGTTGTTGTAATCCTGTACAGAGTAACAACAAAAGCAGCTGAGCATCAATCCTTCACTTGTGAATCAGTCACAATGAATTTTATTTTTTCAGGAACAGACAGTTACATAATTATTGGAGAAGTTTAAATTTTGGCGCCACTGAGTTGTTTTTTTTATTCAAGATAAAGTGAATGAAAAAAATGGCTGTCGGCTTGTAAAACAAGGAATGTGCATTATTGCTTCTTCAGGCTTGAAATAGTTTTTTTAAATACATTTGCTCAAAAAGGTGACTTTTCCATGTGTTTAGTATAGAACAAACACACATGGACCTAGTGTGTTTATTCTTTTTCACTCCTCATGCTCTGAAAGTGCTTATTTGTGCAGGATATAGGCCGCACAAAATCGAATTTTGTGCTCTAGAGCATTAACGTATCTACTCATAAATGCGTCTATATTAAGGCGAAGAAAATGAGCCATGCAGCCAAACACAATAAGATATTATGAGATAGAATTTGTCTTTTAAAATATTTACTTAAATTTATTTGCCCGATGTGTTTTTAAGACATAAAAGATATTAAAATTTTAATTCAAGTAGGTACGGTAGGTTATTAAATTAATTTACGAAAATTATTATTTCAAAATTAATTGAATACTTGGCTGTATAGGTCTGCTGCCCAAGGCTTATAACAATGGGAAAAACAATTTCCTTCAGTATTCAAAACTGTACTAATTTTAGTTTGAATTTTAAGAAATGTTATGATAAACTACTGATTAATTTCCTCGCAATCGAAGTGAAAAGTAGAGTTTCTAACTCGTCCACAAAACCATTTTTTTCCTCGACATTACTATCAGCCCTCGCCTTTAGCTCGGGCTGCTAAAAGTCTCGGACAAAAATGATTCGTTTTGTGCACTTGATGGAAAATCTACTATTTCATAAGTGCTTTTTGTTTGTAAATGAAAATAGCGGCTTTTTGTTTTTCTTTGCATATAACATTCAAATTCAATTAATATCAAAAATTTTCCCTACAAAACTCTCAACTTTTTTTCATTGATCTTTTATGCTTATTTTTTTTGCAAATGTATTAAAAAAACGTCCTTCGATGCTCGTTTGGAATTGTGTCTATTTAGAATATAATAGAGTATTCATTTGTGAAAATTGCAATTGTTAGTTTTACAATGATATATTGTAAATATAAATTGAAATGTCAATGCGTGCGTGTGCGCATGTGCGCATTTAGTAAGCCGTGGCGTCAGTAGTGATCTTAATGTGCGTGTGTGCATTTGTACTTTTAGTGTGTAGCAGTGACCTTGTCCAGGGCGAGTACAGTGGTGCCCTTAGGACACAAGCAGTGACCTTGTCGAGGGCACCTTAGTAAGCAAGCCGATACCTTGTCCAGGGCCAGCATGCCGGGCGCGGCCTCGCTGTTGACGATGAGCCCGACGCCGACCAGCGCCGAGGCCACGTCCTGGAAGAAGTCGCCCAAGTAGTCGCGCGGCGGCGGCACCAGCGGCGGCTCGTACTTCATTATGGCCTTCATCACCGTCTCCAGCGCCGTGCGCCCTGCAGTGTGCACGCACCGTTAACAATGTTTACTGTATAGTGTTGACTAAACAATAACACATGACATTTGCAGCTGTCAATTTAGTATATGAGATAAAAAAATAGACTCTATAATAGTAGATTATATACCAAGGGCCATAGAACAAAGAATGGCTCAGATCGCAAGTATTTGACGATAAATATGCGATCAGAGGCTTCCTTTAGTATCGCCCGAGGTAAGATCGTAGCTTTTCACTTTTCATGCTCTGAAAGTGCTTATTTCATTTTGTGAAGGATATAGGCTATTTTGTGCACAAGAGCATTAACGTATCTACTCATAAATATAGTATCTATATTATGGCAAAGAAATTGAGCAATGCAGCCAAACACAATAAGAAGTTCAGAGATAGAATTTGTTATTCTATACAAACACTCTAGTTTTCGTTGTAGTCAAAAATACCGAATAGTTATTATTTTACAGGCATTTAAACTTACGATAAATATAGAGTCCCGTTAACAGTCACGTGACCGCATGTGACGTTATTTTACAACGCTCACCAAGTTTACTTCTTTAAATCGGAAACTGACTGACGTATCGAAGTAGTATTTTTAATTTTTTAACATAGAATATGGAGGAGCCTATAATTAAAAATAGGTACCACTCTCCGTTACATTGTGTCACAAATCACGTCTAGATCCCCGACGAAGGGATGGAGTGGGTGAATTAGCACTCAACACCACCAGCGCTTTAGTGTCCCAGTGCTGGGGCGCGAGCCTTCCCGGTGCACGAAGCAATATAGGGAGATTGGGCCATAAGCTAAGCCGTACGAAGGCGAGGGCGCGGCGTGGGCGCGTGCGACGTGACAGACACGCACCGTACTTGTTGTCGATGTTGAACTGGCTGAGGTCGCGCGTCTCGGTGGCGCGCCGGTCGCCGTGCGTGAGCGCGCCCAGCGACTCCAGCCGCTTGGCCACGGTGGACGCGAAGCGGCGCTCGCCCGCCAGGTCCGAGATCAGGAACATGTACTCGGGCGCGTTCACCTGGTTGGACCGGTGCGTGCGGCCTGGGGGGGACAATTCATCAATTATTAACATCTCCTTTCGGTAATAAGTTACCGAAAGGAGATGTTAATAATCATCTGACATCATCTGACCTAAGGGTCAGAACATCATTTTACGAAATGTTTTAAACATCTATTTCTTTGTAATGATGTGTGTGATCTAGCTAGGAAATAATAGCGAAGTTTAACGTGTCTTACCAAACTGTTGTATAGCTCTATCAGCCGACCATGGCAGCTCCAGTGTGATATGGACTCGCCGCCTCTGATTTCTCGCTCTGAAACCGAGAGAAACGTGTACGTCCTTATACTGCTACATCTATATCAAGGGGGTAGAGAACCTGAAGGTCTGATATAAAATATATCTCACATCGTACCTACCCCTACCCTTTCGGGGATATAGGCGTGATTTATGTATGTATGCATGTAGCTTTCAGCCCGCGACTTCGTTCACGTGACCCTTTTCATTAATATGTTTAGAATTTGACTTTAGATTTAGACTTCTGATGAACTTTCTCTGCAATCAATATGCATCCGTCTGTAACTTAAGTAAGGAGTATACCAACTAAATGACTTTATTTAATACTAAAAGACCTAGGCATGTCTAGAGCTTTTGTAAGTACTACAATACAAGGCAGCTCTCAGTAAATATTGCCGGGCAGAGAGAAGTCAAGGTGGCTAAGGGGAGTGTTGACCCTGCTGCCTTTTAATCATGTTTTAACCATCAGTCGCTTTGTGCGACACTCACAGAAGAAATTATAAGTAGTTTTCTCAGGTGTGGCGGTTAGATGCACTAGTAGGTAGAACAAGAAGCAAACTATGGGGATGAGGAAGATGGGGTGGAGAGGTAGCGGATAGATGGAAGGATGGTGGGGATTTTTTATATGCAGGACGGGGAAGTTCTTGGCCTTCATCTCACCTGCTGGCAAGTGATGATAAGGGCCAAAGATTTTTTTGCGAGTGTGTAGTTAAAGATAAATATACACGTCAGACCAGTACAAACTGTCAAACCTCTCCAATCGTTCCTAATACAATATTCAAATTGACTAGATTGACTAGATAATCTAGATGAAATCAAGTTGCACCTGGATGGAGCCCTCAACCACAGAGGGGGACTGACTGTGTTATCACAGCTGTCGGAACACAATAAATAATGGTGTGAACGTCATTGTGATGATCACCTGCGGTCGCTCTGCAGCGAGATGCCGCTGGAGGCCGCCTCGGAGATGATGGCCACGTCCTTCTCGCCGTCCATGAAGCGCTGCTTCTCGGTGAGGTTGAGCGTCTCCAGCGGCACGTCCGCCTCGGAGCGGCTCTCGTACAGGATCTGCCCGTCCTCCGTCTGCACCACGCGCCCCTTGCGGCCCGTCATCTGCGCGCACGTCCAGCCGATGCACGTTAGCGCTAATACGCACTCTATCCACACGCGTACTCAAATGTTTGTGCGCGTGTGCAAAGGTATTTGGGCAATGGACCAAAATTGAAATCTCAGAAAAGATTTCGATTTTGGTCCCTTAGCGAAAGTTGTTCAGTTTGATGGCCTAAATAGAATAACCCCTTTATATATGACTACACCTCTCTGTTGCACCCAGTATATGAAATAAAAGATTAAACATTGAAACTAATTTTGAGCAATGCAATTTTGAAAAACCTCCCAAGATAAACCGTGAGCAATACGAATCGTGCACATCACGATGTGTGGATGATGGTTCTTGTTTTGATTGTCCCCTTTTTTAAGGAAAGCAAAGGAATCTAATACATAGAGCCATTTTTATTATTGTTGTTAAAATTAAAATGTAACTGCATAGAAAAAGAAGAGGAAGACGAGTCAATTCACGACGGCGAGTGAGCTTTACTAGTGGTTGAATGTGTATATAAATATTACATGTACGCAACTTGAGTTTTGAGTGTCTGGTCAGCTTTCCATGTTACTCGCACTGGGACAATGTAACGTGTTTACGAAAGTAAAATCTCAGGCGCCGTCCTGAATTGGAACGACTGTCACAGACTGCATGACGTGGCTGTGTGGATGCGCGAGCAGTGCGGTACCTCCGCCACGTTGTCGGTGCCGCCGAGCTCGTCGACCAGCTGGTCGAGCGTGTTGGGCGGCAGGCGGCGGCCGAGCCGCTCGATGGCGGCCAGCAGCTCCTCCTTCATGGCGCACGCGCGCTCGATCGCCGGCACGGGCGGCGCGCTCTCTGGAACTGGGAGAACGCCTTTACGGGGGAATTCGTAATCGTATCGAGGAAGCGGTCCAACACCAAAATAAATCAATCCAACTGCCGCACTCAGAGACGTCAATTAACTTTAATGAGTATTTAATGTCAAACATTTTCATTCAAATCTAGACCATAGACCCGGCAAGAAAAGCGACTAGTTTTGAATTGTTATTTTTTGACGTTAAGTACAAATTAACGTTATTTGACGTCTCTGAGTGCGGCAGTAAGTCTTATATCAAGACCTTATTAACATTTCTTAGGAGAATTTGTCCTTCAAAAAGTTCATAGGTAAACTTATATGTCGGGGATTGGAACAGCCTCCTCTAGTACGGTAGGCTCCCATAAAAGGTCAGCTTTGTGCTTTGCCACCAACAAGTTGAGGTTGTGCGGGACAAAGAGGGGTAAAATGAGTACGACTCACAGTTCGTTGGCTCTCGGCCCATCGAGTTGCCGCCGGATCTTATTGGCGACAGTTTTCGTGACTATCCCCTCTATTCGCGTACATAGAGACGATCGGCTAGATGATGCTGCTTACAACTGCCCGGGTTTTGGAACGAGACCTTCGCGAAGTCGACCGTTCGCTATGGCGCGGAGTTATTGCAGGCTGGTGACAGTTGCCTTCTGTTCCTACCTTCGCTTGTCGTTCTCAGTAAGGGAGGGTAGGCATCGATCGAGTGAAGAAGCTCACCAGGGTACAGCCCGTTGCGGCCGCCGGGCCTGAGCGGCGGCGCGGGCGCGGCGCTCTTGCGCTCCAGCATGGTCTCGATCTTGTCCTGCGTGGAGGCCGGCTTCTTCCTCGCGACCGCTTTCTTCTTCTTCGACACTTTCTTCTTGCGGGCCCACGGCTCTGTGGTGGACAACGTCTTCGAATGAATGAATGAATGACGTTTACCTTGAGTAAATAAAAAGATATACAGGGCGTCCCACGGCCATGCCGCACGGAGGGAAAGTATATTAAATATTTAACGTAGGATATTTTACTAAAAGAAGACATCGGTTTATTTTTAATAATAAGTAGAACTGCATTCACAGATTTTTTTAAAATCGTTTACCTCAACCGGGAATCGAACCCGCCAAATGTGATAGAAAAATTACTTGTAATTTATAATAGCGTTTGAAAGGGCTACTCATAAGCATTTTTTTTTCCTAAATAGCCTAGCATATTAAATGAAACTAAGATCATAAAATTTACATTTTATTTAAAATTTTGTTCAGGGAAATTTCCTCTGACTTGGCCATGCTTCCAACAATTAACATTATCATTTCAAAGACCTACCCACTTGAGATACGAGATTTCCGTGGTGTAAGTACATGATAATAATAAAGCGATACATGAAGTGTAGTACGTACTTGTATGCATTTCTTCATGAGCTCACAATTACCATGCATCTGGCTGATTAGCAAAAATAAATAATTCGAAAATGGAACACGTAAATTTTCAAGCGTCTGTTCTTTTGTTTATTGTGAGTTTCATTTTCGTTTATTAGCAATTTTTGTGTTAATTTACTTACCATGGCGTACCAAAATAATTTGGATTTAATAGAAGCATACTTTTTAAATCACAAAGACATTTCATTAGCTTTGCGGTGTTACCGCGAAAGATATCCCGATAGACGCACACCATCTCGATATGTGTTGAAAATAATGGTGGATAATTTAACAAATTTAGGACGTTTTGATCATCGCTTACAGCAACCACAGCAGCAGATAATAAACGTCAGCGATGATGAACTCAACATTCTGATTTACTTTAAAGCGTACCCGAAGAGTTCAGTGAGGGAAGGTGAAGAAGAAATTGGACTTTCAAAGAGTAGTAGACATTGCGTTCTGAAAAAATACAAGTTTAAAAGTTATGTTGAAGGGCGATTAGTGCAAAAATTACGGCCGGGAGATGCTTAAAGACTATTTAATTTCTGCCAACATATCGAGAGACTCATCCTTGAGGATCAAAATTTTTTGAACACCATTATTTGGTCAGACGAGTCAAACTTTAGTAACAACGGTATGTACAACCGGCGTAATAATCACATTTGATCCAGGCAGAATCCCTTACGAATCCGCGAGACTAATGATCAAGTGCGTTTTTCTTTCAACTGTTGGTGTGGGATTGTAAGTAACCGGGTTCTCTTAATATATTTTTACGAAGGAACTCTGAACACGGAAAGATATCTAGAAATACTTGAGATTTTAAGAAATGAGATTAATAATCTTCCTGATGCAGATCGACGAAATCTCATATTCCAGCAAGATGGGGCTCCAGCTCATAACAGTAGGAGAACAGCCGAGTTTCAATGAATATTTTCCTTCCTGGATCGGCACTTTTGAACAAATTAGATGGCCACCGAGATCCCCAGATCTAACCCCACTTGATTTTTTTTATGGGGTTATGTAAAAGATTTAGTTTACAGGAACCGGTACAACAGTGTGCAGGAGTTACAAAATGAACTTAGACGTATTATTTCAAACATCCACCATGCAAAAATAAGTAAATCGACAGGGAGAGAAATTATCAAAAGAGTGAGAATTTGTATACAACAGAACGGATCACATTTTGAGCATTTTATAAATTATTTATTTTTTAAATAAAATAAAAAATTTTATGATCTTAGTTTCATTTAATATGCTAGGTTATTTAGGGAAAAAAAATTCTTATGAGTAGCCCTTTCAAACGCTATTATAAAATACAAGTAATTTTTCTATCACATTTGGCGGGTTCGATTCCCGGTTGATATAGGCGATTTAAAAAAAATCTGTGAATGCAGTTCTACTTATTATTAAAAATAAAATGATGTCTTCTTTTAGTAAAATATCCTACGTTCAATATTTAATATACTTTCCCTCCTTGTGGCATGGCCGTGGGACGCCGTGGAAAGAAAGCATGGGCCCTGGAGGGAAAGTACATTAAATCTTTAAAATAGCTCAATTTAATGAAAGGAAACATTCCTTTATTTTTAAAAAGAAACATAACTGCATTCACAGAATTCTCAAAAAGCTTACCCGAACCGGGAATCGAACTAATAAAAATAAAAAAAATTACCACTCGCCATTTTTTTTTCTTATTCGATACAGTCGATGTTAACTATTTTTTTTTTTTTTCAGAAACATAGGGTCTTAGAAAAAAAAAAGATACTAAGAAATGTAACATTTATTTTACTCTCGAATCAAATGAAACCTGTATTTTATTATAGTTGCTCGCGATTATTGTTGGTATTTGGAATTTAAAAAATGAAAGTTTGAAAATGGAACGTTTAATTTTTTACGGTGTAGCATTTTAAGGCAATTTTGAAATTTGAACGAATATCTTGGTAATTTTCATTGATTGTTTAATTTTTTCCACCATTTCGTAATAAATATTTTGTGATAATAATTAAAAAATAATGGCGTATCACGACTAAGTGCAAATCAATCTAATAGAAACATACATTTTAAACTACAACGATAACAATTAAGCCTTTTAGTGGTATGGTGAAAAGTATCCGAATTCACCATACCACTGACACAAATAACGTCGAGAAAAGTTTTGGCGCGAATGGTAAAAAACTTAATAGGTAAATGTTGGAGGTTTAAAAAACTTTTATTACGAAGGTCACAAGAACATCGTAATAGGCACTTTTTCGATATAGAATTTATTAGTTAAATCATTGGCCTCTTGGTAGGTGATATTTTTCTTCAATATTATTTTATGTGTCTTTCAATTCTAATACAATAAAATTGAGATATGAGTAAGAATTGAGAGTATACGAGAATAAAAGTAAAATAAATGTTAGATTTCATGGATTTTTTAAATTTCTTTTTAAGATCCTACGTGTCTGAGAGAAAAATTATCGTTAACATCGACTGCATCGATTAGTAAAATTAAATGACGAGTGTTAATTTTTTTGATTTTTTACTTGGTTCGATTCCCGGTTCCAGTAAGCTTTTTGGGAATTCTGTGAATGCAGTTATGTTTCTTTTTAAAAATAAAGGATTGTTTCCTTTCAGTAAATTGAGCTATTTTAAAGATTTAAGGTACTTTCCCTCCAGGGCCCATGCTTTCTTTCCACACTGTATATCAGGGGCGGTAAAACAAAGAATGTCTCAGATCACAAGTATTTGACGTTTAATATGCGATCTGAGGCTTTCCTTAAACCGCTCGAGATAAGTTAATAATTTTTCACTTCTCATGCTCTGAAAGTGCTTATTTGTGCAGGATATAGGCTGCACAAAATCGAATTTTGTGCATTAGAGCATTAACGTATCTACTTACAAATGTGTCTATATTAAGGCAAAGAAAATGAGCCATGCAGCCAAACACAATAAAAAAATCAGAGATAGAATTTGTTAGTTATAATATTTACTTAAATTTATTTGCCTAATGTGTTTTTTAAGACATAAAAGATATTAAAATTTTAATTCAAGTAGGTAAGGTAGGTTATTAAATTAATTTAAGAAAATTATTATTTCAAAACTAATTTAATACTTGTTTTTATAGGTCTGCAGCCCAAGCCTAATATCAATGGGAAAAAAATTTCCTTCAGTATTGAAAACTGTACTCATATTAATAAAAATTTTAAGAAATGTTATGTTACTGTTTTATTACCTCGCAATCGAAGTGAAAAGCAGAGTTTCTAACTCGTCCACAAAACCATTTTTATCCTCGACATTACTATCAAAAGTCTCGGCCAAAAATAAATCGTTTTGTGCACTTGATGGAAAATCTACTATTATTTCACCCCCCTACCTTGAAGTGAGATTTTCCGTACGCAGTGGGCGGAAAAGTCCACTTTATGGTAAGTTGTGACATAAAAAAAAAGAGTCACGAAACCCGCAGGAAGGTCCCGCACGAACTTGTTGGACTAATATTATAGTCCTGTGCGGATCTAGCTATAGAGTATATCGTGCAATGTTGTGTAGTGTTGTACGGAGTACAGTGTGTAAAGAATTTTTGTGGCGTGCAGTGTTAGTGTTGTGCAGCGTGTAATGTTTTGTAATGTCGTGTAGTGTTGTGTGGTAGCGTTGAATGTAGTGTAGTGTGTTGGTATCCATACCGTCGTCGCTGTCGCTGCCCGCGCGGAACGGGTTGGAGTCGCTGAGGTCCGAGTCGGAGGCGGCGGGCGCGTCCGAGTCGCGCTCCGCCTCGTCCTCCGAGCCGCGCACCCACTCGTCGTCGGACGCGCGCGCCCGCTTGGCCGCGCTGGCCGCGTTCGCCAGCTGGCGCGCCGTCACTGCGCACGCGTTCATTCGTCATTTGAATCAATAGGCAGTACGTCTTACGTCAAGCCGGCATCTACCCATACTAACATAGTCATACAACTGCTATGGTGATATAAAAAATTCACTTTTAAATAGGAGGTTTAAAAAATATGACAACTGCCTAATTTTGTTCCTTGATCCCATAGAACATTAATCTAAAACAAATTGAGACCATGTGCAGTAGTAGTTTTAAAAGAAATACGCTAAGTACCACATGTAAATCATTTGATAACAAAAAAGTTATATTCTATGACAATGAAAACAGTGATGTTATGATTGACATATCAATATTGTATCGGTATTTATTTGGAACCACATGTGTGCCGGCGACTTTGTTCGCATTAATTTTTTCGCGGGATAAAAAGTAGCCTAGTTACTCAGGTTTAATGTAGCATTCTAATGCAATGGAAGTAAAATAAGTATAGATAGGTCGCCAAGTGAAACAATTTTATGTATTTATAATAATGACAGGTAACTTTTATTAATATTTTGAATCAATATCTGATGAATCGTCAATGTCACTCTATGACCTGTCATCAACATTTATTATAAATTCTTGTTCTTCTGAACTATATAAGGCCACATGAATTTTCCAATCCGAAATTATAGTATTTTTATTCTAACAATATAATCCCTATTTACGGCAGTTACTTCCGCATTTTGTTTTCCGTGAGAAGAGAATTTGTATTAGGTATCGATATCGTATCTACTAAACACTTTTTGGTCACAACACTATAAGAACTGTCAAATAGAAAATAAAGGATTGGACGGAGTATAGTATGGAGAACTCATTTTTTTTACATATTTATTTTTTTGATATCACCATAGTATTTGATGATGTTAGCATGAGTAAGTGCCGGCTTGACAGGGATGTACCAAACACCTACCACCACCTTGTATTACGATAAATAACAGAAGATGGCAATTGTACATGTATCTATCAGTAGACAGAACACTCACGCTTCCTCTTGGCCGCGTTGCCGTCGTCGGCGGCCGGCGCGGCGCCTATGGGCTGCTGCGTGGGCCGCGCGTGCTCCAGCCCCAGCAGCCGGCTGATGCGGTCCCTGTCGGGAGCGGGGAAGTGCTTCTCCACCAGCGACTGGAACACCCCCCTGCGGAGACGAGCACATTCATATGTTTTCTGAAACATCCTAACCGCCTCCGTGGTCTAGGGGTTCGCCCACCGGAATTGACAACGTTTCAAAAATTATAACCCCCCCCCCCCCCCCTAAATAAAAATACCGTTTCTTTGTTTTCCAATTATGACTTCAAAATTTTTTTTACATTTTTTTCTTACTAAATTACAGAGAAAAAAACAATAACATGTGAAAAACATGCGATCACGTCACAGTCACGAAGTTAATCATTATCATGTCTGTCGGTCATGAATCAAATCCATTCTCATTAATTGTCATCGTCGAAAATAACATTAATAAAGTACATATATACATAAATCACGCCTATATCCCCGAAGGGGAAGGCAGAGGTGAACTAGCACCCACGTTTCCAATTATGTAAGGTCCCATGTAATAGGTGGCGAGCCTATTGCCATTTATCGGGCACAAAAGTCGCAGTACATTGCTATTGCTAGGTGGTATAAGAGGAACGCTGCTGCCCATTCCTCATCGCTGATTTATCCTTCGTCGCCTTGTACGACACCCATGGGAGAGATTTGGGGAGGTGAAAATTGTATTCTACTCTGCCGTCACCACACGGCTCTAAAGTATTAATTCAGTAACTATTTTAAAATCCTTCCGAGACTTTAATTTTAACTAATTTAAAACGTGTTTTACTTCAAAATCTGGCAAAAACAAAACAAAAAACGTACAATAGGCCAGCCCCGACTCCCATGGGTGCCGTAAAATTCAACATTTCTTTATTTTTCAATCCTGAGTTTTTAACAAATTTTATTTTAATTTAGTTATTACTATAAAACATGCGATGACGTCACATCTACTACAGAGAAATAAATTAATACGTTTGCCTTCCTACACAGGGAACAAAAAAGATATAAATCAAAATGTCATTAATTGTCATCATCTAAAACAACAATACCTAACCGAATCTACAATGGCACGTAATAGGATCAAAACCAAACGATTCCTAACGAGGAATACACTCCACTTAGGTTGCCGAAACAAAAGAAAATTCTAAAATAGATATTTGGAAAATTATGAAGGCTCACCAAATTTTTATTTTTATTTTGATACCAATCGATCCTATTCCCGTAGGGTTGTTGGGTGTGTGTTTGGCAGTGTTGGGCAAAATTTAATTAAAAATAACAATTGATTAATAGTTAATTGTGAAACACAATTATCAAATATAATTGTGTTTCACAATTAACTATTAATCAATTCAAGCTGATTGATGCTCGAGTCAAGCATTACAAGATTTGTGATTTGTTTGACCTAACAACATGTAATGATCAGAAACACATAGAAAATGAACGTGCTTGACTCAAGCTGATTGATGCTCGAGTCAATCATTATAACTTTTGTGATTTGCTTGACCTAAAAACATGTAATCAACAGAAATTTGACTCAAGCTGATCGACCGTCTCGGAACCCCTTAAGTTTGAGATGGATTTCGCCACGAAATAAGTAGATAGCAATATGAAAGGACATTCTAATGTATAATTTCAGAGAAACATGATTATTAATTGTTAGTTTTAATTGTTTCTTACAACAATTAAAAATATTATTTGAATTTTTTTTATTGTATCTTGCAATTAACGTGAGTTAATTAATTGCAATATGCAACTAACAGATTAATTGCTATTAAATTATTTGTCATTAAATCAATTGCAATTACCTTTTCAATCAATTACTATGATTATTAAAATATTAATTGAGTAATGCCCAACACTGGTGTTTGGGTTGATGCGTGGGTGTTGTGGAAGTTTCTGGGTGAAAACAGAAACTGTTGTGATTGTATTTTTTTTTGTATTTTATCAATTCCTCGCTGAGGGGGGATGAAAAGTTACGTGTTGCACAACATTATACTAAATAAATTTTCATACATTTGTTTTACTTCTTCCTTTTATAATGTACAAGCCAAACATTATTTTTAATAAATAACACAAATAAACAAACACGGGCTATGCCGGCCACGACTTTCAGTCTATTTTACCAGCAGGCAAACCTGCTCAACTTACTTAATTAAGGTCTATAGTCTATACTCTATTCTATGACATTTGGCAGGTGTTAGGATTCTAACGAAAACCGGCTCTTTTGTCAAATGAGGCCGCTCGAAGTCATCCCGCGGGGTCGGTTGACCTAATGAATGTTTTGAATCAGGTCTTTTCTCAATAACTAATCCCATTTGTAAATTTTATCCTACGTTTCAATCTGGTGAGACATTTAGAAGTAATGGTGGAATAAAGAAACTCTCGTAATACATAACATTTACATATACGTGAACTCAAAAAATCAATACAGCTCCATTTTGGCGATAATGAATAAAAAAATACTGGGTCAAATTTGAGTAGTAATTGAGACCCAAATAAGTATTACCTATAGTTTATAAACAATAAAAATACATTAATAAAATGATAAAAGCCACAAAATAACGATTCATAAAAAGGCATTGTTTAATTTGAATAACATTATTCTATTGCTTATACTGTGTCACTGGAGAGGGTATTAGTGAGTTCACCGAAGTCCCGGCAGGCGCGAAGTAAGTTCCGCGCGGCCGGGACGGCGCTAAATACCTATTTACGCTGGCCGACCGGGCCTTAAAACACTCTTTGAGACCAACTGAAGTTAGAGTACTAGAACACCCACAAATCAAAGAAAACTTTTTCCATTCATTTTGGTAGGGTGAAAACATTGAACTACTATTACTAGCGTATAGAAGCGACACCGCAAACAAGAATTTTAGTGCGTGCGTTGATGCTCCGGAGCAACAACTCATTTAGTCATTCGCCAACGCTTCGAAGCGACTGCTTGCCGCAATTGTGGCTACAGATCGATCTAAAAAGACTTCTTGCGTGTTAAAAACATGCAACAATCAATCAAAAACAAAACAATAAGATAGTGGTATGTTGATTGTAACAAAATATTAATTAAAACATATCAAATATTAATTTAATAGCATAATTCCACATTTTGTATGAAAATCATATATTGTGAAAAGTGAACTATGCAGACAGGACAATTAATTGTTGGTGAATTTTGTAACTTCGATACAACCTGATTATTTTGTATTTTTTTATTACTGTTTTGTTATCATGAACTATAATTTCACCCTCACACTAATTACTTGTGTTATGGATACTAGATAAATACATAATAAAGGGTTATACATTTTTATAAACAAGCTACAACTATGGCTAGTCAGGAATTGTAGTGATGAGTGAGTGTGTGTGTGTGTCTGTCTCTCTGGGTGGATGGGTGTGTGTATGTGTGTGTGTAGAGGGGGAGGGCGGGTGTTATTTTTAGTAACGTTTATTAAACGTTAATTTTAATGTTACTGGTATCTCTTTCTCTTTTCTATTTGTGATTTCCATTTCATTACTCATGTGCTGGTACAGCAGCTAAGCTGAATTAACTTGAGAGCGATTACGCACTACGAATCCGAGAAAATATGGAATATTTGATTTGACGGAAAGAAATCGGATGACCGATATCGGATCTAGTGCGTAAGTTACCATAGAAATAGTTCTACGGCTACCACGGACCATATTTTCACGGATTCGGATTGGTGACAGCAGATTAAAATACAATTGTCACTACCCCAAATCTCTCTCGTGGGTGAATAGTCGTTCCTCTTATACCACCTAGCAATGTACTGCGTCTTTTGTAACCGATAAATGGCAATATCCTCGCCACCTATTACATGGGACCTAACATTATTGGCGAAACGTGGGTTCGCCTCTACCTAGTCCTTCGGGGATATAGGCATGATTTATGTATGTATGTATGTATGTATGTAATTATATTTTGTATATGTTTAATTAAAAAGCATACCCAAGTGTACTCGAATGCACGGTATTTGTAAAAATACCTGTTTTAAAATTATATAAAACTTAAAAGATTCGTCAAGTTAACTAACGTGCTGGTTAGCCGAGTGCTATAGGCATCCCGCATTAGGACAATAATTTTCCGAAAATATCTCGACCTGTTTTTCTTTGAATGATAATTTTTTTAATTATATAATAATGTTCAAATAAAAACCAAAGTAGTAATTTTTATTTATTTTAAACTTAAAACTTTTTTTTTGACTTTTCCTTTATTTCTTAACCATTTTATTTCTACATATATACATAAATCACGCCTATATCCGTAGGCAGAGGTGAACTTGCACCCACGTCTTGCCAACTATGCTAGGTCTCATGTAATAGGTGGCGAGCCTATTGCCATTTATCGGTCACAAAAGTCGCAGTACATTCCAAGGTGGTATAAGAGGAACGCTGCTACCCATTCCTCATCACTGATTTATTCTTAGTCGCCTTGTACGACACCCACGGGAGAGATTTGGGGTGGTGACAATTGTATTCTACTCTGCCGTCACCACACGGCTAATTATAATTTTAATAATTTAATTTCGAAATACATAATAATAAGTTAGTTAAACAAAAAATATGTTAGATAAAATTTTATAATAAATAGATAATGCATTCAAATTGGGTTCATAGGCACTAAATCTTTGTCTCCTCTGCGATGCATAATCTATAAAGATATCTTTGTTAGACTGCGTTGAAAGAAACGCGTAAGCGCCATGAAATCGGCGGCGCTTGCGATGTTTTGGTCGCGAGAAAACTGTATTCTATCAGCGATCAGCGCTGCATGTTTTAATACTTTGGTTAGACGATAATCGACTGCTAATTGTGTTAGCGTTTATGTTGTTTGTTTAGCGCTGCAGCATATAACTGATTCCACGCCACGCTCGCCCGCTCGCCCCGCACACCCCGCCACCGTAGGTAGATTCGAGTTGGGAGAATATTTTTGTTTGGCATAGCGTCTCTAGTTTACTTTATAACTCAATGGGTTAAAGTTAAATTTTCTTAAGCTTAAAAATTTCGGGACCACTTCCATTAGGACTTTAAAAAGGAGATAAATCGGTATTCTTAAAAATAAAAGACCATTAAATACGGTACAAACTTTTTGTTTCATAGATATTAGATAAAACTAGTTTCTTTTTGTTTCATAGAAATACATAGATAAAGCTGGCCGCCATGTGTGAAAAGCCTAATAGTGAAAAAATAATATGCGAAGAAAATTAAAATTTTGCATTTAGAACGGACGATGTGAGTGTGACATAAAACACATTTTTATACTGGAAAATTAAATGAAAAATAAATTTTTCTATTATTGATGAACGCAAGATACAACACGCTATCTACAACGTGCGTACTACAGCACAATGTTGCGCGAGTGGTCCAATTCAAAGTTGCCGCGCGACTCCCGACAACCGATAATAATACCACAAATACCGAAGCGAAGCGGATAGCGCGCGCGGCCTTGGCAGCCCGCCGTTCATTCACCCCACGCGGCACAAACCCCGCTCGGTCTCGCTCGGCACGCTGTAGCGTCGCAATTTCAGTCCACGTTTTGTGTTGTCGCTAACCGCCGCCATCATATTGGCGCTGTACTAAGCGTTTGGAGGTTATCTTGCTGTTTTAAAGGATTTATAAACACGTTACTCGTAACCTTATTATTGTGATTATACCTATTGTTATTGTGAATATTCAGAAAGAATACAAATGTTTGACGACATGACAACCTGAACATTGGAAGTTTAAATGGCGTTTTACTAAGTGAATAATGTTATCTTGCTCTTTTAAAGGTTTATAAAACACGTTTTTCGTAAGCAAATATTCATCGTGTCAAAATAAAAGTGTTAATTTGCAGTTTCCGCGTGCGAGTACACGTTAAAAACTGAACGTTACACGTTAAAAAATAAAAATGTACACCATAGACGAACTGAGGAATCATCTAGAACAGATATCGGAATGTGCGCATTTCACCAGATTCAAGTACTGGTCAACGGAGAGCTACATCGTCCAGCTCAGGTGCAGATTAGAGCCGGACCAATTCACGGAATACTACAAAGAGCAACTGTCACAGTGGATAAGAAAGTTCTCCACTTTCACCGCGACCACCTGGATCGTCCTGAGCAGAAATACCAAAGTGACAAAAACAATGCTGTACCGCAAGACGTACGCGTGCCACCGCGCCGCGCTCAACAAACAGAAGCCGTGCTTCTGTTCGTTGACGGACACCGCACTCAACCAGGACTGCAAAGCGCAAATCGACTTCAGGGTGATGGTTATGAACACCAAAAAGTTGCTAAAGGAGAGACGCAATTTAAAAATCACCATACAATTCACGCACTCCCACCCGCTGCGCACCGCCCGCGCGTTCAACATGCTCAAGAGCAACTCGGACACAGATGAGATCTTCTACAGGTACTTCAATAGGGGTTTCTCGGCGCTCGCCGCGAAGACGTATCACACCCTATGGTTGACTATCAAGTACGGGAACAACAGTGAGCATTTAATGAACGCAACCATAAATCCGACTTTTCGCCACGTCTCATATCTGTACAGTAAGATTAAACAAAAACTGAAGGAAGGCAAGTCTTCTGAAGAATTAATGTCGTACAAAAAGACTTCATTAGAAATAGCGGGAGGTTTCATCCACTACAAACACGACGACCCTAGAGCGATAACTATCATTACCCCAATCATGAAGCGAGTCGTGTCGACATTAAAAACGACACATGTCTTAGTGGACAGTACTGCGATGAACGGGGATTTGGTCGTAACTTTCCTGTACGTCCCCAGCAAAGTGGGCGCCCTGCCCGTCGCGTGCATACTGCACCAAGGGCGGAGTGCAGCTACCTACAGCCAGATATTCCACGCCGTCAAACAGTATTTGGAAACTATTAGCGGTCACAACTTTGAGCCACATTTATTGACGACCAAAGTCGACATTGCAATGAGGCAGGCTGCTATTTCGACATTCCCCAAATGCGAAGTGATATACTCGCGGTGGTCGATCTGTACGAGTACATGGAGTCTGTTCAACGGCCAATGTGCAAGAATAGATGGAAAGTTCCGCCTTATGGAGGCTGTCAATAAGATGGTGCGATCAGATAATATAGAACT
>OZ008357.1:1566739-1606312 GCA_963931975.1 Cataclysta lemnata
TCTGTCTGGGGTCGGGCAGTCATTCACATCGGTCAGACGTCATCGAGCCA
The DNA here is from genome assembly GCA_963931975.1 of Cataclysta lemnata. Classification (NCBI taxonomy): domain Eukaryota; kingdom Metazoa; phylum Arthropoda; class Insecta; order Lepidoptera; family Crambidae; genus Cataclysta; species Cataclysta lemnata. The sequence continues at coordinate 1,566,790 of OZ008357.1, forward strand.
TCCACTCCCCTTTGATTCATATCATCCGTCACACCGTAGAGGGGCTAGTGATTAATGAATGTATAGAAAAGAGACGGAACGGACCATGTCGAGAGACCAATGAACGGAGAGAGTGATTGGTTTGACGACATTCCAATACATACTGCTCAAGGTTTTGGCTTAGGTTTTATAGCGGGCCGCATGCCTGACACCAGGGTTGGTATGCTCTCGCTTTGGGTATAATACACTCAATCTCCATCTCACTTTTTCTATCAATCTCCCTTGCCTGTTTCTCGGTGCCACTCTCTAAACATATTTTTTATTTGTAAACTAAGTCAGTTGGATCAAGGTCATTCAAAAATAAATATTTAATTCACTTTATTTCACGCTTGAATTGATATATTTTGTGGTTGTCACTTATCAGATGTTTTTATTAATCAATATGAGCAATTTTATTAGGTAATATAAACCATGAACTAAGTAAGACATAAACTTAACAAGGTTTTAAAATAAAATAATAATTTTTCTTTTTTTTTTTCTTCCTAACACTTTTTCCAACATTTATAATAATGCCAAAAATAAAACCTTTAATAATAATGAATCGTGTGTCCGTTGTCCGCAGCCGGCAGCAGCGTGTGTGCCGGCAGCGGGGCGCCGGCGCCGGCGCCCGAGCCCGCGCCCCTCATGTCCGCCCAGTACGAGCCACTGTCCGACGAAGACTGACGCGCAAGCAGGCCTACGCCCTCAAAGCCCTCCTAGCGCCGCGCCTCCGTCATCAGGGCGCCGCAAGAGGGGCCCCGGTGACGGGGGGCTGGGGGGTGGGATGAGTCACATATCTCCACTGACCTTGGGAGGAGTGACGAGACCAAGAACAATCCGACATGATGATGATAAGGAAGGATAAGCTGATCCTGGACAGTGTCACATGACTCCACTGATAAAGAAAGGGAGGGATGAGCCGTCACATGAGTCCACCGAGAGTGGGAAGAGTGACGTGACCAAGACCAATCCGACATGATGAGAAGGAGGGATTAGCTGATCCTGGCCAGTGTCACATGAGTCAGCAGACCATGGAGGGAGTGACAAGACCAAAACGACATTATGATGATGCCTGGACTAGTGAAGAGGTCAGCGGAGGGAAGTCATGAGTGTAACCCTGGTAACATCCTAGTCAGCAGAGACTAGTTCATTTCTAATGAGAAGCTAACTTGATAAGCGAAGAGACAGCAAAACAAAATGAGTTCAGACAACACAACCTGTCATCAGAAGGAGTTGACAAGAGAATTAGTAGGCGCTAGTGAATGCCCAGATAGCCTGATAATACGAAGAACGAGATCTGTCAGCAGAGAAAAAATATTGCATGCAAACAATATGTTAGTAACAGTCTTAACTTAAAATTCTAGGCCTTCCAATCATCAGTGGGCCATCATCAGTTATATGAAACTCACAGTTAATATTCACATCACAAAGTGATTACTGTGATTCTGGCTGCATATAGTATGCCAAGTTTAATGCATACAGCACAGCTGTGGACGTTTTCATAATAAGAAGTGAGATTGTTAATGGTCTCCAGAAAACTTGTTAGTGCCAATCCCAGCTTTACTTTAGAAGAAGGCATTCAGGTTACACCATGCCCTAAATTATCAACTAATTATCACAGACCACGAAGACAATGCAAACAATGAAAGGAGAAATTGTTTCAAAAGCTAATAATTAATCAAAACGAATACCAATATGACGACAAAATGGTGAAATTTAATCTTGCAAGAGAATGCTCACCAACATAGTATGTATATCCGAAAGAATCAAATTCAGGAGTACGTTTACACTGAAAACTAATGAAAGACTATAATTAAGTACCCAGATCATCTACAAAATGGTGACATCAACGTGTGCTTAACTGTGAAAACTCTTTAAATATGTATAAATATTATAAACAAATAGATAAAAACGGAATCATGTGAATAAGGTGACAGTGCAAATGTTGAAACTGTTTTTCTATTAAACTAATTAAATTATGAATTTATTTCTCACCAGCAATGGGGAAACTTAAACAACGATTATTGTTAATCAGAATAATTCTTGTTAAAACTAATGGAAATATGTAATTAAAGTTTAAACGATAGATGAGACGACAGAGTACGGTGCGGATGGTCAACGCGTAATGTAAATGTTATAAATAGTAGTTTTTAATAAGTGAATGACTTTCGACGGGACTTTTGAGTGAAAATTGAGGACTTTTATTTCGAATTGAATTGAGTGTACACAGGGAAAGAGAGTGGCAAGCTTTAAGCTGGTTTCAATTGTATCATATGCACATACTGAGCTTAATGGAGCGGACCGCAGGGCGCCGCGCCTACCACCCCTAGACTGCGTATACACGCTGCCTCCTTCGACCGACGATGCCAAATCCCCCATAGACTGACCCACTGCTGGACAGCGGCGGTCGCTGAGCCGACGCCACACGTGTGATCATAGGGGAAGGGGCCTAAAATGGGCATCTTCATAACAGTAATGTTAAAAGCATTATTGTATTCCAAATATCGTCACTTACCATCAGATGTGATGAAGGGCAAAAAAACTGGTGTGTGTAATATGTTCCATAACAGAGATGTGAATTTCAATTTTCACACATGTTCTCAAGGCAGCAGTTGTACAAATGTGTCTGTTTTGAAAATAATTTTTTTACACGGTAGTCTGGATGTCATAGCATGTCCGTTTTGGGCCGCCTTCCCCTACGCCCATGTCTCGCGAATTGTGTGTGGAACACAACAACCTCTTGCATTCTGTAAAGTGTACATACGTAATTTATATATTATTATGTTTGTAATGGATACCATTCAAGTCGGATATTGTTGTTCTAGTGCATCGCTAGATACGTTAAAATAGACGATATGGTGTGTACTCTTAGAATTGTGATCATGTTTCATGCTGGTGACGCGGTTGACATAGTACAGTCAGCGGCGCTTCAAACTACACAAAACTGTCAAACTTCTTCAATCGATTGTCAACCTTAACTTGTTTGTATTTAGGCACAAAGTCGGTTGATAAAATTTGACTTTTTGTGGTAGCTTGACGTGATTTTGACTGTACATGCGCGTGCGCAGCTTTTGACGGGACGAGGCGCCTACTTGGTATTTGGGGGTAGTTTTTATTCAACATCAGAAATCACGATTAATTTGTCCCCGAAGGGGTTAGCACGTAAATCGCAATATATTAATGTTTGTGTAAAATACGTAAATTGCTATATAGGTGATATATACCCTTACTCGCCTTGTACGACACCCGAAACCAGAGATTGGGAGTGGTGACTGGCATTCTGCTCTGCTGTCATATGGTTGAAATAAAATTCTTACAATCCGCGATTTTCACTTCGTCGATTTAAATAAGTTGTAAATACTCATAGGAGCAAGTTTGGGGAGAAATATAATAAAATTAAACCCTAAGTGTTATGTCTTGAAATTTTATTTGGTGTTTTTATTCAGTAACTTTTTTTGATTACGAAGTCGCGTACATCGCAGATGCGCTGTGTGGTTGGGTAGTATTTTTATACCAGTGTGTCAAATAACAAGTATGGCGTACCAAGTCCCCTTACACTTAGGATCAATTGTTTCATCGATAATTAACTCGTTTCAACCATTTTTTAACAATTATTAATCATGGTTGGTTAACTTTAATAATGTCAAATATCAGGAAGTTTTTATTGTCTCTGCAATGATGACGCTTAACGAATGATCAAGAGTTAACTATTAATGATACAACTGGCCCTAGGCTGCGTTTCCACCCGAACGCAGCTCAAGGTGTCAGAATTGACCAATCACAACGCAGGAAATGTCTGCGTCGTGATTGGATAGTTCGTTAGAGCTGCGCATGCGCACACGTGACAGAAAATAGTTCGGCGAAGAGTTTGTAATATTTTATCCAGTCTTCCATGAGCATGCTGGGCCGGCAGCCCGGGCGGCTAGTGTTTCCGCGCGACTTCGTCCATAATTTAGCAACTCTTAGGTACTAACTTTGTACATTGTGTATAGGGGGCGGCGGGTGCTCGCTCGTCTCACGCCCCTAAGATTATTTTTGTAAAGCTTAGCCGCCGACGTCCCTCGCCTGTATATATAGCCCACTAAGGCCCTTGTACAGGGTTAATTTTAAGGGTACCTTAAACCTCGCAGGACCAGATAGTTAATATCATAAACAAGAACTTTTGTTTTAACGTAACTCAATACATTTAGCAAAAATATTTGTTCAAGTTTTTAGTGCATTATCGTGACATTTTGTAACTCTACGTTTCTGTTTTTGTTCGAAAGTAATTTCTATAGATTTATCAAAAGTCATTGTTTATGAAGTCAGCTCTCTAGTCCTGCGAGGTCGCGGGTACCTTAAAATTAACCCTGTATACATTGTACTAAGGCGCGACGTCGATAAATTATGTATACATATGTAAAAGTGTATGGTAATAATGTAAAACACTGTGCATTTGTAATTATGTAGAAGTTAGTTAAGTTTTAATATAGAGATTTAATTTGTTAGCTTGAAACAGGATGGGGTCCGGTCTAGCTCTCCACCTTTGTCTGACATTTATTTGATTCGCGTTTTAGCTCAAGTAAGATTCTACATGTGATGTGTAAGCTAGGAGTTACGAATAGTGCTGTAATATATAGTAATTGACGCTGTAAATCGAGTTGGTTCTCAACGTGTGGGGCGCGACTGATCGTTGCAAGTGCTTAAATGTGGGGGGCGTTTCTTTCATATTGAAAGTCATGTTTAGATTTGCTTTGTGTGGGCTGGGGGGGTAACCGGGAGAGGGGAGAGGCCCGGGGAGGAGGCTCGGCCGGACGCGACGCTTGTGACCATGATTTTTGTAAATGTTTTTTCGAGAAATGTAAAAACGACTGATTAAAATAGCCGAGCGAGGCGCGGCGGCCGCCGAGCCACTCGGCATTGTGATTTCTTTGTAAAACTGTAATGTTATGTAAGTAGCCGAAAGAAAGATAATCCTTGTAAGTCCAATCATAAGCGAAAACAAAGTTCTGGGAGGACAAATCAATAAATAAGATGCAAATCTCAACTTGTTTCATTTACACCGTGTTAATTGCGACATGCAGTCAGTAATTTTACCAGGAGTACCTACCTAACCACCAATCAGGTAGGGGAAGGTGGCCTATGGCGGGTATGCCGCCTGAAACGGGCACTTTCGTGTACATTTTCAAGACTAACACATTTACATTGTACATGTTATGTTAAATGATTAGGTAGATTGAGAACACATACAGTATACAGTTAAATTAGTTATTAGATTAAACTGTCACTTGATAATTTCGTCTATCTCTAAAGCATTTGCTCAATTGATTGAAAATAACCTGAATATTCTTAACATCATAGTAAAATAGTGGCACAATAGTTGGATTGAAAATCAACCTGAACATTATAATCACTAGTTAGTTGCATAATAGCTGCCACCAAAATTTGAACCTTGGTGGCTTGTTTGAAACCTTGTTTGAAAAAAATAGGGCGATAAAGGAGTTCGCTAGCGCTAAGACCGGTCATTAGATGAGTGACCAAAAATTTATTATCTCGAGTTCCTCCGTGCTTCGGAAGGCACGTTAAGCCGTTGGTCCCGGCTGCATCTACAGTCGTTAACCTTTTGACCGCCACGTCAAAAAGCCGCACTGGGCCAGCGTGGTGGGCTATGGCCCAATCTCCCTATATTCTTCGGTACATAGTGAAGGCCCGTGCCCCAGCAGTGGGGACATCAAAGGGCGATGATAATGACAAAATTTATCCCATTTTAGTACAGAGTAGGTACCTACTTTAATTGGCTAGACAAAAACTACTAATTAAAAAGTCATAAATTACTAAATTAATATTTATTCGTTCCAACACCCAGCACAACATTTATTCTGACAACGTAACCTTAGAATATATTATTCTATATTCTAAGAACGTAACAAAACACTTCAATGTTCATACAACATGTAACATAAATAACTCACACTCTGAACCTACTCTTCTTCTCCCTGCCCTGTTTCCAGTATATCTGGGGTCGGCGCAGTATGTTTCCTGTTCCATTCATATCGGTCAGACGTCATCTAGCCATCCACTCCCTTTTGATTCATATCATCCATCACACCGTAAAGGTGCTAGTGATGAATGAATGTATAGAAAAGAGACGGAACGGACCATGTCGAGACATCGATGAACGGAGAGAGTGATTGGAATGACAACATTCCAATCCATACTGTTCAAAGTTTTGGCTTAGGTTTTACAGCCGGCCGCCTGCCTGACACCAACCTACTCATGCTAACTAATTTAACAATTTCGATTTTGTAATAACATCATAGTTTATATGACTTGTTAGCGTAGGTAGTATTCAGGGTGTGCGTCGTTTCTATTTCTATTACATTTTGTATAAAACTCCTCACAGAACCCACGATATCACACACTCTATCAGTAATTCTCAGATGGGATTGGTTCTCGAAGATTTCGATGTAGATCTCCAGCAGTAGGACGACGAGATATGCCGAGAACACAGTGACGCCAGTCCAAGCACGAGAATTTGGGTTAATAATTTGTAATTTGGCTTCGCTCCATAATGGCTCCTAAAACTGCATCTTTATTTTTAAAATCTTCAACTGCCTACTAATTTATGAATCGCTTAGGTAGGTATTTATGTCTTAGGCAGGTATATTCATACGAAAAACATATTATTATACATGTACACTTGCAATTTAATTGATTGAGATAGACCAAATCGGAATAACCTCTTCTGGCATTCAGCCAGACTTGTAGGAAGTATTATTGTAGGTGGCGCAGATTCATTCTACATCAGTTTGTACGGCCACTATATATGTGAATGACTTCTGCTAATCCGAACATCAAATGCTTGTCCGCTGTTACATTTGCTATTGAAAAAGTATAGCCAGTATCTATGTAGTTGACTGTATAACAATACCCCATCAAATAGAAACACATTTGAGATGATAACAATTTGATTTTAAGTGTGGTTCTTGCCACTCATAAACACTATGGAAAGAAAAAAAGAAAGAAATACATTTATCTATGGCGATGACACTTGAGGATTAGGAAATAAATAACAAAAGTTTAGGCGGCTTATTTCCACCAAATAGAAACTAGAAGTTTTAGTTAGTTAGTTAGTTTTTAGTTACTCATGACAGGGGATTGAGACCAATGAAAGACATTTTTACATTAATATTTTCTATTACCACATACACATAAGTCACGTATAACAAAACATAATATTTACAAACGATCACCATTTTCACACGTGGCAACATTGGTGTTTTACAAATGCAGCTAAAACAACATTTTCAACAGAAATAATTTATTTGATTGTATAATAATAATTTAACAATATAGTCTAAAAATTGTTCTTTATTAAAGTTTTCTTATTATAACTGATTGATCAATCCACTATAGTTTTTTGCTACTATTGCGAATAATATGTGCTCCTACGTCTACATTGCTATGTAACAAATTGTTATACTAACAATTTCATTAGCATGTAACCCATTTTTAATTAGTATTACAGGCAACATTGCATCAAGTGACACCAAAATGTAATTTACTATTAAAAAAAAAGTGGTTAGAAAAAGTTCGAAAAATTATAGTCTTGTTGCGGGAATCGAACCCACGTCCTCTGCAATACGGAGCAAGACGTTGATTGGCCGAGTGGTATAAGTATAGGCATCTGACTATAATTTTCTTTCCTTTTCTAACCACGATTTTCTTTGTAATAATTTTTCTAATTAAATTTCAAATTAAAAATCAAAACAATAATTTACTGTTAGAAATCTTGGGGTTGACACGGTGTTGCCCATAAAACGAAAACCTACCAATTAGGTAGTTTTTACAATGCGAATGGTAGATTTTAACGAGCCTGCAACACACCTTCACTTGAATAAACAATACTCTTATGCCTTAGCGAAGTCCTCTCCCTTCCTGATGTTCTTCAGGAGTTCGGGGAGAGCCTCCTTGAGGAGTTGCTTCTCGTAGTCGTTCAGGGCGCCGAAGCCTAGGTTCTTGGAGACGCCGTTGGGGCCCAGCGCCACCGGGTTGGCGAAGTACGGGGACTCGGTCACGTCCGACTTGACGTACGCGCACTCGACCACGTTGGCTTCACCCTGAAAGATTTCATCATCATCACCATCACCCTCATAATGTTAGTGGAAGTACTTTGGGGAACAGGGGTATCGTGCAAGGTGACTAAGAATTAAAACAGTGATCAGGAATGGGCAGCCGCGTTACTCTTATACTACTTAGCAATATACTGAGATTAATTTGCCCGATAGATGACAATATCAATAGGCTCGCCACTTATTACATGGGGTCTAACTTAACTGGAGAAAAGTGGGTGTTTAATACGCCTGCCTGCTTCGGGGATATAGGCGAGATTTATGTCAATTTAATAATTCATTTCTCTACGTTTATTGCTTATTTAATTATGAATAGTGACTCATGAATTATATTGAATAAAGTCTATGGACAAGTCTATAGCCATACAATATAATTATTGTATGGCTATAGTTGTGCACAACACTCACATAAACCAGTATCAAACTGTGTAATTCCTTCTACAACTAACCTTGAGTCCCCTGAGCACGGAGCCGGTGAGGCGCGCGCCAGCATACGCCATTGAAAGAGTGGCTGAACCGCCGCCAGCCTTTGCCTTCACCACCTGAAGAAGAAAAAAGGAACATATAATAACAATAATTTCAACTATCTACCTTGAAGATAATTATGATTTATCATTCAACTTCCATGCTGGCCTGCTTTGTCTCTTTGACATACAAACATACTTATTAATATGACACACCTTTCTCCCATTTCATAGGCAGTTCACTTCTTTCCACTTGCTACGAGCCTTACAAATTTCTTTCGCTTCATCCAATCTCAATATTGTCCTCATGCAAGCCCAGTCAGTTTCAGGAACTTGGTCCCTTGTAAATACACTTTTCATCCCACCATCTCGGAAAAGGCGTTTTTGCTCTTCGATATCTGAGTGCAAAAGCCGTTTTTATCCTCTAGAGGTTAAAGTAAATTTGAATTTAGAACATCGTGTGCAATGAGTTTGTGAATTCAAATCGCTCAGGATTCTAATTTTTGAATCACTCGCTACGATTGTGATTCAATTTTAGAATCCTTCGCTAGCTCGGTCATCAAAATTGAGCACGCGGTTAAAAAACAACTTTACACTCACGTACAACAAATAACTATTTAATTTGATTAAGAAAAATCACCCTAGACTTTGCTGTTCCCATTTCTCCATTCACTTCTTACGTATGAATCCTTTTTGTTACACTCCTTTCACTCATCCTTTAGTATCCTTTAGTATATAGTACTTCTGACATCATTTTTTTTTTTTTTGTATATTTGACATTTAAATGATATAATCTTGTAATCTTCCAAAACCATTTGCATGCCTACAGATATAAGGCAGAATATTGTTGATTGATATACACAACATTGTTGTTCACCTCAATGTACCTTACACAATATTGGGCAAATAAATGTTCTGATTTCTGATTTCCCTTTCTCAATTCTTGTCATTTCGTCTTCTTTCCACACCACACCTTTCTCTTATCACGACGATTTTGCTATAATCTCTCCCCTTACAAGGCGAATAAGGGCTAAAACACCGATGAGGAATGGGCAGCAGAGTTCTTGAAATAGACTGCCATTTACGTTACGGATAGATGGCAATCAACTCACCACCTACCTAACATAATTGGCGAAATATGGTAAATACACCTGTGCCTACTGGGACAAATAGGAAATTTAGGGCCTGTTCCACAATCGACAAGTAATTTCTAAGTAGCTTACTTCGCAGATAATTTGACAGTTGTAATATAAAATATATGTCAATTGAACTGCCAAGTAAGCTACTTCGAACTTACTTGCTGATTGTGAAACAGTAGGCCCTTATGTATGTATATTCTTTAGTGTTTAGTCGACTAGCCACATACCTCGGTGCCCGCCTCCTGTATCCTCATGGTGAGCGCCTTGATCTTCTCCTGGTCCTTCAGGTTGACCGCCGGCTGGCTCTGGCTGAGCACCGGGATGATGGTGACCCCCGAGTGGCCCCCGATCACGGGGATAGACACGCGGCGGGGGTCCACGCCGTTGATCTCGCCGATGAACGCGGCCGCACGGACCACGTCCAATGTGGTCACGCCGAGGACGCGAGCCGGGTCGTACACGCCAGCCTATAAACAACAAAATTTCTTAACCATAGGATAATATTTAAGGAATCGTAGCCATCTTAGGGACCGTACATCAATCATGTGATGTTTTTTAGCATGTTTAACTCGGAGGGGGGTTAAATTTTGATATGTGGTGGGGTTTAAGTCTAACCCTCTAAAATTCACATGTATTTTTAGTACCTACCAAGAATCTAATTTCATTCATAGAAAATTAAAGTTTTTTTTTTACTGGCATAATAAAGAATATTAAAGGAATGTTGTAATTATGCTATAGCTATAGCATACATGAATATATTTAATGCACATTGTCCTCGGACAGTCTTTCAGGTTATCAAATCATTTATCGATTTAAAAATCGCGCGTTTGACGAATAAATAAATACACGTGATATCTTACTACCGCTCCACTCCGCCCTTGTGATATTTCGTAATTATTGCCGACACCTCACGTGAGTAATGGACGACCCCTTAAGAGGGATTGTGAACTGCCGATACGCGGCGCGAGTAATGCCTAGGCTTCCTTTTTGAATACTTGTGATGTTGCCCATGTGGTTAATATTTATATGATAAATACTGACATTTTATACAGAGTTCAGATTGTAAGATGATTAGTTGATAAAATGAGAACTTCCACTTATCTCACCAATGTCAACAACCATGATGTAATATCAAGGTTACAAAAACGCAAGTTTGTTTCGATTATTGTAAGTGGATTATTAAAGTAATTTTCATACTGAAATGGCATACACTGCACGACATGGTTACATTTAATAATAACAAAAATAATTGAGCAGCCTCATCCTGTTTACAAAATCCAAACTAATAGCAATAGTTCGATTAATTTCAAAAGTAATTTTCAGATATGATATAAATACTTATGCCCTTAATAATAATTGTTATCAACTAAACACAAGTTATTAACTAACTAGGAAAGAAGTAACCAATAATTGTACATAGTAATATCTACTTGCGTAGATAATTTATTATGAGTTTCTATTATCAATTGTATTATCTATAGCTATACTAATATTATAAAGCTGAAGAGTTTGTTTGTATGGTTAAATGTGCTAATCTCAGGAACTAGTGCCTCAAATTGGAAACTTCTTCTGAAAAATTGTGTTGGATAGTCCATTTATCGAGGAAGGCTTTATAAGGCTATATAAGATCTGCTATAAAATAACCGACTTCAACGAGAGAGAAGCAGCGGGCGTCCACTAGTGATTTACATACAAAATATATTGTTATATTGACTTTATTGTAATTTAGCATGTCGACTTTTGTGAGTCAACATGTGCAAGAAAAAAAAAACCACTTGAACACATTAACACTTCACCAAATGAGTTGGAATAATAAGAGACTAAACCCTGAAACTTTTTTTTTTTATTATTAAATTATCATGTAATTAGTCCTATGGACTATAAACAGATGAGATGTAGTCTACATGGCTTGTAGGCTGAGGATGGCTGGGTTGTGGGCACAGCTCAATGCCATAGGTCCAGATTGGCTTCAGCATAGTTTTATAAATAAGAAAAACCCTGAAACTCACCTTCTTTAAGATTTCCGAAGCAATTGGCACCATTGAGTTAACTGGATTGGTGATGATGGCCAAGATGGCCTTGGGGGCGACCTGGGCTACACAAGCAGCCAAGTCCCGCACAATAGACGCATTTGTGTTGAACAGATCATCACGGGTCATGCCCGGCTTGCGGGGCACACCAGCAGGTATCACCACAACATCAGCATCTAAACAATTGAAAAAAGGATCAATTCTTGTTTCAATATTAATAAAAAATATGACATAAAAACATAAAACCAAGTGTTTATGAATTCACAATTGAACTGAATTCATAAACACAGTAATAATTGTTTAATCTACTATTGTAAAAGAAGTACCATACATTCCGAAATTTCAGCATTTTCAGATATGTAGACCTATATTTCTCAAGCCCATTTCAAAGTACTGCTGCCTATTCGTCAGTAACTATGTTGCATGAGTAACTTGTCATAATTAAAATAGACTACATAAATAAAAACTAATTAACCCCCGAATACAGAAACGCTAATCAAATTTGGGGCACTGCTTAAAAAGTTAAGTGGACATTACCTGTCAGAATTTGTATGGAAAAACATCAATTTTGACAACATTTAAATGTTAAGCAAGACTCAAACTTTGATTAGCGTTTCTGTATTCGGGGGTTAGTGTTTGTTCTTAGTAATAGATAGCATCAGTAACACCAGTAAGAAACATAGTAGTGATGTTTACTTTGTTTACTTAAAAAGAGAAGAAAAACAGTACATAATATTGCAACAATAATAAAATATTTTTTCATTTACAAGATCCAAAGTAAATTATCTTATTACCTAAATTAACATTACAAGTAAAAGAATGTTAGATCAACAGAATGAAGTACAATCAAAGATGTATTTTCGGTTACAATGCCAAGGTCAACCAGTCATATAGGTTATTTGGGGTCATATTGTTGTGTATTCTTGCAACATAATACTTTTAAAAGAATAACAATTAGGTTTACAAATAAATAGCTGTTTCAGATTCTTATGAATCAAGTACTGTTACTGTCAAACAAATATAACATACATCTAAATATAGGAAGGTGTTATGTAATATGGCATGATTAGTACTTGATATTAAAATATCTGATTTCTCTTATACCTTTAATAGCTGCGGGCAGTTCTTCGGGTCCTTTATGTCCTGACACCTTGGCTGGGGTGTCCATATGGGAGAGATCTACCCCGACACCAGGTGTTACAGGCGCAATGTCGTACAGGGCCAGTCTAGTCACAAGAGGGTTCTGCTTTAGCAGCAGGGCTAAAGGTTGACCGATTCCTCCGGCGGCACCTGCCACCACCACTTTGTAATTCCTCTGAAAATCCAAGGTGTTTATCATTCCCATTCCTCATGACTTTATGATATAATGAGATTATAAATAGTTAATTAATGAATTTTTGATGGGGACTCGTCGAGTTGGGAAATTATTAGGGTTTCCTGGAAACTTACTTGTGATGATGTGGAGAAGTTTTTGGCTCCATTCTGGAGGGCTACAGATGCGACAGGCTTGAGTCCACGGGAGAACATTGTTAATGATTTACTATAAAGTTCTTGAAAATTATTGGAATTATTTAGTGGATTTATAATTTTCTGACTGACCCCGCCGACCTCTTCTCGGGTAGATAAGAAAATAGGTACCCAAAGAGTATGTAGGTACCTATCATGTACTCTTTTTTTTTAATTCTCTCTATATTTAAGGGAAGGCAAAGGGTCTAGCCCATACAGCCAAGTCTTTAGTGTATATTTTATCTGTAGTCTTATGAAATAATGAGTGGGTGAAAAGTATGAATGAAATGAATTTTACGTTAAAATATGGGTGTCACATATTTTAACGCATCTAGAGAGTGCTTGCCGCGAATTGAATGGTAACAGAGTTCATGATGGTGACTGATGAAATGGATTAAACCACTTTATATAGTGATCTTCACCACAACATCAAACACATCATAAGACTTGTTTTCGATGATTCTGATAATTGCACATCAACACGGATGCTTGTGGATCAAAATAACACCACTTTCACTGCACAAAATCCACTCTGTAACAATTTTAGAATTAGCGAAAATAAATCTGACTGACACCACGAAACGCGCCAAACACTCCCTTTTTTTTAATTCTCCCTATATTTTAAGGAAGGCAAAGGGTCTGGCCCATACAGCCAAGTCTTTAGTGTATATTTTATCTGTAGTCTTATAAAATAATGAGTGGGTGAAATGTATGAATGAAATGAATTTACGTTAAAATATGGGTGCCACATATTTTAACGCATCTAGGGAGTGCTTGAAGCGAATTGAATGGTAACAGACTTAATGATGGTGCTTGATGAAATGAATAAAACCACTTTTTATAGTGATCTTCACCACAACATCAAACACATCATGAGACTTATTTTCGATAATTCTGCATCATTGCACATCAACACGGATGCTTGTGCATCAAAATAACACCACTTTCGCTGCACAAAATCCACTCTGTAACAATTTTTGAATTAGTGAAAATAAATCTGACTGACACCACGAAACGCGCCAAACACTCCCATACTCTTTTTCTTTAATTCTCCCTATATTTTAGGGTAAGCAAAGGGTCTAGCCCATACAGCTATGTCTTTAGTGTATATTTGTTGTGTATATCAGTAGGCCTATTCCCTAACTTTTTTTGACAGTTGAAAGTGATGATCACCGAACTATTTACGAATACATTGCTGTTATCACAGGACAAGTGTCATAATAGCATTATAGTAAAGTAGTAATGGATACGTAAATAGTTCGGTGATCATCACTTTCAACTGTCAAAAAAGTTAGGGAATATTCCTACTGTTGTCTTATGACATAATGAGTGGGTGAAATGTATGAATGAAATGAATTTAACGTATTTTAAAGCATCTAGGGAGTGCTTGGAGCGAATTTAATGGTAACAGAGTTCATGATGGTGCCTGATGAAGTGGACAAAACCACTTTTCAAGTGGTTTTCACCACAACATCAAACACCATCACAAAACTTATTTTCAATGATTCTGCATAATTGCACATCTACACGGATGCTTGTGCATCAAAATAACACCACTTTCACTGCACAAAATCCACTCTGAACCAATTTTAGAATTATCGAAAAAATATCTGACTGACACCACGAAACGCGCCAACACTCGCCATGTACTCATTTTTTTTTAAATTGGCTTAACGTTCCTGAATACAAGTTCTTTAGGAACTGTCTTTGTATACTTTCGTTTACTTTTCTTAATTTTGAATGAATGATAAATGAATGAATGAAATGAATGAATGATCTTAATGCATAAAATGAATTTTACATTAAAATATAGGTGAAACACATTTTACCGCATCTAAGGAGTGCTTGGCGCGAGTCAAATGGTAACAGTTCATGACGGTGACCGATGAGGTGGTGAAAACCACTATAAAATTCTCAACGTCAAACACGGCACAACACTTTTATTTCAATGATTCTTCATAATTGAACATCAACACGGATCCTTATGCATCAAAATAACACCAATTTTACTACACAAAGTTCACTCTGAAACAATTTGTGAATGATTGAAATAAAAATTTGACTAACGCCATTGAAAGCACGCCAAGCACTCTCCAAAGAGTATATAATACACTACGTTTAAGAGTCGGGACTTCAAACAAGCTTTTTGACAATTTTGACTCGCAGTTTAGGCTAAGATCTCGTACCAACCAACAGAGACAGATAAAAAAGTAATGCCAACATACTACAAAAGCAAACTAAGGATGTGGTGTACGCTACAGAATGTGTCGATATCGATAAAAACGAATGGGTACCCCCCCCCTGCCTTGCAGAACTTGCAGACAGGTTTTTTAATCCTACAAAAGCAAAATAAAAAGCTCTGTTCGTTTGAAAATATTGAGTATTATTTAATTACGTGTAATTATTTAATACAATTTATTTAACAACAAAAAATAAAAGTTATGTTTACAATGTGGAAATTAAAATTGTTGGTAATTTTCTGATCTCATATTCTAGGCGGAGTCTTCAGATGTTAGCTGATCGATCAACACACGTTTTTGCAATGTTGTGTAAGCAAGTAAGCAGGACATTTAGATCTGAAATAATAAATAGAGATTAGTAAATATATCGTTTGAGTTTACGCTGGTCATCATCAATTCAATTTATTGTTCACCGCTTACCATAGCGGACTATGTGTAACGCGCCCGAAGGTCTGGTTCTGCCCAATCAATGAAATCTGGTTCTGAAATAAACCAATCATTAGCTTCAGGAATTGAGCTATCAAACCATATCGGAAAGATAAGTTATGTAACTTACCAATAGAGGCGCTTATGCGGTTGCAGGCAAAGATCACACCCGACGGGCATCGTGTAGCAAGGCAAGGCACTCTCATGTAATCTACAAAGAGTATATAATACACTACGTTTAGTAATGTACTCCATAGTGTATTATATACTCTTTGATGTACTCTTTGATAGGTTATCCATAGATAATCTTCCATGGAGGACAATAATTTCTTGAGCATTGTAGGTGTGCTGCCATTTGAACGAAAGGTAAACGCACACCTATCCGAGGCGAATTCGCCGAAAAGTCAACGAATTTATCAAAATCTATATAGCACTCTTATGAAACCTCGCTCACTTGCCGGTATCAAATCGGCTGATTCCGAATCTGTTAAAAACTTTAGAATTCGCTTGACGTCATCGGATAAAATTCCTTCGGCGCGGACGAATCTGTCGATTTTCGATTCCTTCGGCGCGGATAGAGGTGTGTGAGGAAAAAATAATACTAAAGGCATTACTGGATGAGCTAAATCAATTTGCCTTCTCTGAAAATGGAGAATTAAAAATCATTTGACAGTTTTGACACTGACACCGACTGACAGTGACAGAACTGACAGAACAACAAATTCTGATTGCAGATTGCAGGGTGTTTTCTTCATTTCTTCCGTTTTTCATTTTCCGTAAATAAATATTGACAATCAATTTATTCCAAATATTATTTCCAAAAATGAACGTAATACAAGCAGTTAGGATGTATATTACAAAAATGACAGATGAAAGTGGACCTGGAATGAAAGTCATATTAATGGATAAAGAAACTGTAAGTACTAATTGGAGCAAAACGTAGAAGAGATATTCGTTTAAAATAATTTATCAATATCATTCCAGAAGGACGCAAGAATATTGAAGTCGTATTAATGATAATGCTACAATTTTACAATAAATTATGATTTTATAATTATTGTTCCTTGACAGAAAACATTTTTTAATATTACTTACTGTTTAACACAATACACTTTGACGAAATACGAAAACACTGCGCCGCACCCAGATAAATAAACTGAGAACAGAGTAGGAAAAAGATGACATATATATAAACTTTGTTTTGATTAACAATTAAACTTCTTTAGTTCTTACCGGACTTACCTAAATATTAGTCAGGACATATTTATATGTATACTTACATAATTCATATAATTAACATTACCATTACTACTAGTTTCAGTAATCTATTGTACAGCAACGTCACAATTTGAAAAAAGCAGATATGCTCTGCTATACGCTATACATATAACAAAATTGAAGGGACTGAGTATTTTATTGCTTAACAAATGGTTTCCCATTTTTCATCACTCATCTATACATTCATTTATCACTAACACCTTATACTTGTGATAGGTGATACGAATGAAAAGGGAGTGGATGGCTTGATGATGTCCTGTGTGAATGGATCAAGAAACAAACTGCGCTTGCCACAGATAAACAGGGCAGGATGAAGAAGAACGAGTTTCCTATGCTTTCATTTTACATAATTATTTCCCAGACGAGTATAGTCAGCATGGTGTTCAGTCAATCCGAGATCTTGCAGAAGGAAGTATACTTGTTTGAGAGGATAGATAGCCACTCACAATGGGACAACATGAGACACATGAAGTGTATAGTGTTTGTGCGGCCCACATCTGAGAATATTGCCTTGTTGTCGCGAGAACTTCGTCATCCTAAGTATGGAGTTTATTTTATTTGTAAGTACACTTTTGGTTTATACAAAATTATTTATGTTACTTTTATAAACTGTGTTCCTGTCATTTTTTTTTTAGTGTAAATTCTCCCTATATTTTACGACAAATTGACACTTTTCCATACAAATTCTGACAGGCATTGTCCACTTAACTTTTTAAGCAGTGCTCAAACTTTATATAGCGTTTCTGTATTTGGGGGTTTGTCAATTGTTTATACATAATGGTGTTTACTGACAATCTGCACCGTATGATAACATTTGAATGTTTTCTTGCAGACTTTAGCAATGTGATATCGAAGTCAGACGTGAAGACTTTAGCAGAGTGCGACGAGCAGGAGGTGGTCAGGGAGGTGCAGGAAGTGTTTGCGGACTACCTTGCTGTTGACCCGCACCTTTTCTCATTTAACATCTCTGGCTGTTTACATGGTTGGTATTACTCAATAAGCTTCTTGATAGTATTGTAGTGATACTTTACCGTACATATGTCTCGTCTTCCTTCCACAGTGGACTTATTATCATATGGCATTCTTTACCAATTAACCAGTGAAGGTCCGTTTATATCTATTGGCCAAATAAATAAATATCTACAGACATTGAGTGTGGCAGACTCCCCCAGACACCATCATTGTCGTCGGATACTGCTGCTCTAACTAGCACCGAATACTGACGGTTCCGGTACTGTATTGACAGGTAGCCACGGGCATGTACAGACATGAACCGCGCAAACATAATATTCACACACACTAGCTCATAAATCACGCCTATATCCCCGAAGGGGTAGGCAGAGGTGAACTAGCACCCACGTTTCGCCAAATATGTCAAGTTCCATGTAATAGGTGGCGAGGCTATTGCCATTTATCGGGAACAAAAGTCGCAGTACATTGCTAGCCTAGGTGGTATAAGAGGAATGCTGCTGCCCATTCCTAATCATACTCAGATTTATCCTTAGTCGCCTTGTACGACACCCACGGGAAAGATTTGGGGAACATAATATTCGTTCCTCGAATATACCTACCGGCCGGGTACGGCTTGTGTCGTTATGCGCGACCGCGTTAGTATAGATGTAAACAAGTAACACTGTATAATAGATAGGCTGTAGCAGACAAATAAGATATTATTTGTCTGGCACGCTCAATGTCTGTAGATATAAACGGACCTTGAGGTGTGATTTATGTATGTGTGTATGTAAGACTGTAGGAGGCAGTTGTCACAAGACTCATATTCATATATTCTTTATTTGCAAATTAAGTGTACATAAGGTCTTATAGCTACTTACTTAGACCGCAAGAAACATCCTAACTATGGCCTGGCATAGGTCGTCTGTGGAACCAGCAGCACTTGCTACGATGCTCCCAGGGATTGGTAGCTCTCCTGCTGTCCCTGAAGCGGCGCGCCGTCGTCCGCTACGAGGCGGCATCGGAGCCCTGCGCGCGGCTCGCCGAGAAGGTGATGTGCTTAACAATCTGGCTGGGGAAGGATCTGGATGCTTTTAATGAACTTTTATTAAAATAAGTTAACCGTCACTTTAAGGGCCTGTTTCACAATTGACAAGTAAGTACTACATAGAACTTACTTGTCGATTGTGAAACAGGTCCTTAGTCATATTGCGATTATTTGTTATAGGCAACATTAAATAAATTTTTATAAGAGCTTACTATACCCGGCGCATTTGTTGACCTATGCGCAGCGCAGAAAAACGTTTTCAGGTATAAATTGAGATTTGGTATGAGGTGCGACGTGGGTCTGTAACCATAGCAACGTAGGGATACCCGCTTCTGCACGCTCAAAATTTACTTTATGTCACACCACCTGTCACTGTTGTGGGGCCCAAGGGGGCTCATACAACATCTTTCGGGTCCCAAGCCAACCTCCCCTGCAAGCGGTGCGTCCTGCTGTATTACAGACGAGGCCCTGGCGAAACCACCCACCAACCCGCACTGGACCAGCGTGGTGGGTTAAGGTCCAAACCCCTCCATACATGGTACTCACGGCTGGACTAGTCCACCTGTTTAAAGTCGCTCAGAGAGCTATGGAAAGGGCTATGCTCGGAGTATCTCTAAAGGTTCGCATCAGAAATGATGTAATCCGTCAGAGAACCAGAGTCACCGACATAGCCCACCGAATCAGCAAACTGAAGTGGCAGTGGGCTGGTCACATTAGCCGCAGAACTGACGGCCGTTGGAGCCGTAAAGTTCTTGAGTGGAGACCGCGACTCGGTAAACGTAATGTAGGACGCCCTGCGACCAGATGGGATGATGACATTCGTAGGCTGGCTGGAGTGGGCTGGGTGAGAGTGGCCGAAAATCGGGAGCAGTGGCGTGCATTGGGACCTATGTCCAGCAGTGGACGAACAAGGGTTGACGATGATGACCTGTCACAGACTGTAAAGTGGGCTTTCATGATTTTACCACGGGCGATAAAAAAGAAGGACTCAGATCGCATATTTATCGCCTTGTGTCAGTTACTTGCAATCTGAGACATTCGTTGTTCTATCTATATAGCCAGAGCGGCTTATACCTACGCAAACGACCGTCATTTTGGTCCAACTTACGTGCCGGCAACTATACCTACGCCGTTGTGGTGTTACATATCAGACACTTTGTTATATGAGATGTTCGTGTCATGTAGCTGTACTCAATAATATATAAATAAAGGTGCGAGATCTGCTTCGCCGGGAGGCAGTGCTCATCGACAACAACATCCCCTTCAACGGGGACATACCCACGCCCCAGCTCCTGATCATCGACAGAAGGGATGATCCGGTTACACCGTTGCTTCATCAGGTACGTTCCCCCCCGAATACAGAAACGCTCCTAAAATTTTGAGCACTGCTTATGAAGTTAAGTGGACAATACCCTTGGGAATTGTATGGAAAGCCGTAAATTTTGACAATACTTAAATGCTAAGCAGAACTCAAACATTGAGTAGCGTTTCTGATTCGGGTGTCTGTGGTCTAGTGGTTCGCTCATAGGAATTAAGATACCCTTTTCCTGCACCCCTTTAAATTCACCTTTGTCTAAACCCCTTCGGGGATATAGGTAGTATATTATAAATGTTTTTATGTATAATTATTAAGTATGGTAAAATTTGTCTTTTATCAAGTATGGATAGGCCATCACACTAGTGCTAATGCTACTTACTTTGGGCCAGAAGGTAGGTGTGAAAAATACTGTGCGTGTCTTTATGTATGTATGTAATATTCTTCTCTTGCAGTGGACGTACCAAGCCATGGTGCACGAGATCCTGGGCATCTCCAACAACCGAGTGAGCCTGGCTCACGTGCCGGATCTTCATAAAGACTTTCGCGAGGTCGTCCTAGCATCCGACCAGGACGAGTTCTACGCTAAGGTATTTAGAGAACATTGGCAGAATATAATGCGGGGAGCATTATGATTTGCACTGGAAACACTTTTCCACACGCACTAGAAACACCTTTCCACATGTACTAGAAACACCTTTCCACGCGCACTAGAAACACCTTTCCACACGCACTAGAAACACTTTTTCACATGTACTAGAAACACCTTTCCATACGCACTAGAAACACCTCTCAACACGCACTAGAAACACCTTTACACACGCACTAGAAATGCCTTTACACACGCACTAGAAACACCTTTTCACATGTACTAGAAACACCTTTCCGTACGCACTAGAAACACCTCTCTACACGCACTAGAAACACCTTTACACACGCACTAGAAACGCCTTTACACACGCACTAGAAACACCTTTCAACACGCACTAGAAACACCTTTCAACACGCACTAGAAACACCTTTCAAAACGACTAGAAACACCTTTCCACACGCACACCATACCAGTAGAATAAGAGGTGCTAAGACACGGCGCTAGACCAAGTACACTCGTGTGCCTAGTCGCTTCTCACCCCCTCCCTCCACTACACGGCACGCTTGAGCTGAGGTCCGCGCCTTTAGAGGCACCCTCAGGCCCGCAGTATCCCTGGGAGATGCCGTCGCCACATGGGGGACGCCTGCTGTGGAGGAATCCTCTCAGGAAGTGCTTGACTGCAAGGCTTGAGGATAAAAAAAACAGTGCATCCGAAATAATGGGGCCTGTGTAGGATGGAAGCTAGCTTAGCTTCCCGTCAGTCAGTCAGCCGAAAGACGCCCACTGTTGGGTATAGGCCTCCCCAAGGATCTCCAAACTGATCGGTCCTGCACAGCCTGCATTCATAGGTTTTGTCGCGACCTTCACCAGATCGTCGGTCCACCTTGTGGGGGTCTACCAACGCCATTTGAGGACCTTTCCCTCCCAAAGGCCTTCAGTCCTCGTCGCAATGTGCCCTGCCCACTGACTGTCACGCACACCACTTCCACTAGAACCTGACCCCGTATTATGTAAACCGATTTCAGTTGCTGTTGGTCTACCCGTCACTCTCACACTTTGCTTTTATTTTCAATGAGTGAGAGAGACGGGTAGAACAATGCAACTGATACCGCCTTACTTAATACGGGGGCTTAACTCGAACTTTTATTTCTGTCTCCCTGAATTGAATTCATTAATTCTTTCTACAGAACCTGTACTCGAACTTCGGCGAGATCGGGCAGACCATCAAGTCGCTCATGGAGGAGTTCCAGCGGAAGGCGAAGAGCCACCAGAAGGTGGAGAGCATCGCGGACATGAAGAACTTCGTGGAGACCTACCCCTTGTTCAAGGTACCCAAGGATACCTATCGCTTAATATGTCTCCCTCTGATTGTATTTTTTTTTACATACATACATACATACACTCGTCAAAAATGTCCAAGGATATTTTATGTACACCTACTGCAGTTCTATCAGCTTCCTTTCTTATAATACTGACATACTCTTTGTAGTTTTTCAGTCCGTCATAGCATTGAATAAATTGCATAGAAATCGTCACTATTTTTAGAACGGTCGCTGATACAACTTAAAGTAATGTCAATAAAATATCCTTACATAAAGTTGATAAGTTTTTTTTTTTTTCGTATTTTTTATTTTCATAAAGTAAATATCAATCACATATAAACTGAGAACATGTGATTTTTATCGAATTTAACCATATCCTTTATATTAAATCTTATCCTAAATTATTATGTTGTTGTGTTAATAAATAATAAATAGGCCTATAATAAATAATCATAGGGGGTGACGGAAGAACAGAATACAATTGTCACCACCCCAAATCTCTCCCGCGGGTGTCGTATAAGGTGACTGAGGGTTAAAACAGTGAAAAGGAATGGGCAGCAGTGTTCCTCTTATGCCATCTAGCACTGTACTATGAATTCCGTGAAAACTTATAGCTAGCTAAATTTTATGTATATAGAAAAGAGGGGTCTTTTCTGAAACAGGTTTTCTTAAACTTAAAACTACCCACACATTGTAATAACGAAGTGTAGTAACATTACATACATAAATCACGCCTATATCCCCGAAGGGGTAGGCAGAGGTGAACTAACACCCACGTTCCGTTAGCAATTATGTTAGGTCCCATGTAATAGGTGGCGAGCCCATTGCCATTTATCGGGCACAAAAGTCGCAGTACATTGCTAGGTGGTATAAGAGGAACGTTGGTGCCCATTCATCATCACTGATTTATCCTTAGTCGCCTTGTACGACACCCACGGATGAGATTTGGGGTGGTGACAATTGTATTCTACTCTGCCGTCACCACTAATTTTCATATCCTAAATTATTATTATAAATCATTACTTCAGTGATTCTTTGTAAGTGCCATCAACCCTATTGTATGAGTGTATAATTTGATTCTGTAACAGTAACCTAATTATGTAGACTTTATTAGTTTATATAAGGAACTGAAATTAATTTCGTTTCATCGTGCACTCCTCAGAAAATGTCGGGCACGGTGACGAAGCACGTGACGGTGGTGGGCGAGCTGTCGGCGGCGGTGGGCAGACGCCACCTGCTCGAGGTGTCCGAGCTGGAGCAGGAGCTGGCAGGGCACACGGACCACTCCAAGCACTTGCAGGTCGGCGGACCACCTGAAGAGCGATCCTAGACGTCCGTTTTTTCACCAGAT
Organism: Cataclysta lemnata; assembly: GCA_963931975.1. NCBI lineage: Eukaryota > Metazoa > Arthropoda > Insecta > Lepidoptera > Crambidae > Cataclysta > Cataclysta lemnata. The sequence continues at coordinate 1,590,581 of OZ008357.1, forward strand.
CGTCATCATCCGGAGTAAATTGTTCGCCGGACCGATGTCCGGTGCATGTACTTCGGGATGTGGCCGACCATTTCATGAAATGGCTAAAACTGACCATGGTCTGGCAAGATCAATGAATAAACAACGTTTATGAACAGCTAATTAAATTATAATTTGTTCAGAGATGAAATCCAAATTTTAATTTAATTAGCTGTATTCATAACATAAGTGCTTATGCTACTTATTTTGGGCTACATGATTTATTTTTTTAATTATTTATGTCACACCTGACCATAAAGTTGACTTTTCCGAACGCGTAGCGGAAATTCTCACTGTCGTGGGGTGACATAGAACTATGATCTTACCTCGGGCGATAAAATAGAAGGCCTCAGATCGCATACTTATCGCCTTCGGCTCAGGCGTCAATTACTTGCAATCTGAAACATTCTTTGTTTTATAGCCCTTAGTATAATAATATAATCTACTATTATTTGTCCGTCCGCAGCGTCTGAAGGCCCTCATCGCCACCGAGGCGGTCACCCATCAGGACGCGGCCAAACTGGTGGCCCTATACGGCCTCCGCTACGAGAAGCACGCGAGCAACGCCCTCGCGGCACTAGTGGACGCGCTGAAGGCCCGGGGCTGCGCCGAGGGCCTGGTCAGGGCTGTGCTGGCCGTCATGGAGTATGGCGGGGCGCACGCCCGGCAGAGCGACTTGTTTGGTCTCCAGGACGCCGCTAAGATCACCAAGAGGCTGTTCAAGGTAACTAAATACAATACAAGTCTTGTGACATATCTGACCATAAAGTGGACTTTTTCGCCCACTACGAGTACGGAAGCTGTACCCGATCTATCTTTCACATTTTTTTGCTTAGGCTTGTTTCCGAAAAACCAGTCGCTTCAGAAACTGTTTACGTTAAATTGATGTCGTTTACATACAAACGAAGCACGGTCATTTTTGTGCGCTGCACAATATTTGTATACAACATCTTTTGTCTGTCGTGTAATTGGCTTGCTCATCTTGAGACAGTTATCACGTGTGCACCGAACGTACAGAGTGACAGATATTGCTACTTTGAGGGTAAAGACGTGATGAGCATATAATGGGCAGCAGTGTTACTTTTATATCAGCTATCAATATACTGCGATATATGTACCCGATATAATAATATGGCCGTGTGGTGACGGCAGAGTAGAATACAATTGTCACCACCCCAAATCTCTCCCGTGGGTGTCGTACAAGGCGACTAAGGATAAATCAGTGATGAGGAATCCCAGCAATATACTGCAACTTTTGTGCCCGATAAATGGCAATAGGCTCGCCACCTATTACATGGGACTTAATTTAATTGGCGAAACGCGGGTGCTAGTTCACCTCTGCCTACCCCTTCGGGGATATAGGCGTGATTTATGTATGTATGTATAATAATATGGCAATAGGCTCGCCACCTATTACAAGGGACCTAACTTAATTGGCGAAAAGTGGGTGTTAATTTACCTCTGCGTACCCCTTCAGGGATACAGGCGTGTTTGTATGTAGGTATGAGATGAAAGTCAAGAGCTTTCCTGTCTAACTAAATTTCTCTTTCCAGGGCCTCAACGGCGTCGAGAACATATACACCCAGCACTCGCCTCTCCTCAAAGACACGCTAGAAGACCTCATCAAGGGCAAACTCCGAGAGAACCTGTACCCCACGCTGGGGGGGGACGACTCGGGCTACGGTCGGAGGCCTCAGGACATCATAGTGTTCATCGTGGGCGGGGCTACCTACGAGGAGGCGCTGACGGTCTACCAGGTGAACCAGGCATACCCTGGAGTCAGGGTGGTGCTGGGTGGAACGACGATACATAACTCCACGTCATTCCTGGAAGAAGTCAAGTCTGCTATGCAAGGAGTTCACAGGACGCACACGAGGCATATAAAGAACGTTTAAATTCTTCATCATCATCTCAGCCACAGGCCTTCCCTATGGATGGAAGAAAGAATAATCTACCATGCTGGCCCAGTGCGGGTTGGCGGGTATTAGCGACCGCATACGCGGCCGCGACCAACGGCTTGGCGTGCCCTTCGAAGCACGGAGGAACTCGTGATAATACATTGAAAAATGAAAATACGTTTTATTGCATACATATTTACAAACTTAATATAAAATTTCTGGTCACCCATCCATTGACCGGCCCTAGAAGCCAAGCGCGTCAAGCCACTGCGCTATCGAATCCCTCACGTGTAAATTGAAAGTAGTTACTTTAAACACATTCTTAGTACATAATAAGGGCGCTGAGCGAAGCTCCACTGTGGTATTTAGGCTGGTTTTAGTGTTACGCCGACGAACCGACCGTCAGCGCGCTGAACATCATTCATTACTGTTTCTATATGGCGGTGAATTAATATATCCCACTGAATGGCCGGCAATGGATACTGAATCAGCGCGCTGACAGTGTGTTCGTCGGCGTGACACTAAAACCAGCCTAAAAAGGACCTTACTCAATGAAGAAATTGCGCTAGGAATACATACATAAATCAGGCAGGCGTGAATAGTTAACACTTAGGTCTCGCCAGTTATGTCGGCTCCCATGTAATAGAGGGCGAGCTTATTGCCATCTAACACGTAAATCGCAGTTATATTATTCCTGTCTGCATCACCACAGCGGCGACCTGGGACTAGTTGGTGATTTCAGGCGACTAAGGATAAATCAGTGATGAGGAATGGGTAGCAGCGTTCCTCTTCTACCATCTAGGCTAGCAATGTACTGCGACTTTTGTGCCCGATAAATGGCTAGATAATAGGCTCGCCACCTATTACATGGGACCTAACATAACTGGCGAAACGTGGGTGCTAGTTCACCTCTGCCTACCCCTTCGGGGATATAGGCATGATTTATGTATGTATGTATGTATTTGGATTAATATCTAATACATTCCCAATTAAAAAATTTAGTTTTAAATTATTTATTTAGTTTTTACATATTGTAATCGATTGGTATTTAAAATTTGTCAGCCTTTGGTGACCGCGTTGTACATTGCTTATGCGCTAATCGGTCACATACCATCCCTGTGAAGCAATAGTTGTTTTACAACAATTAGTTGGATCGACGTTGACTGTGCTTTGCCCATTCTCACTCTAGGTATTTTTCCATTCGCAGGGAGGGCATGTGCCGTTTTCTGTACGTAATATGTCCTTTTGAACTTTCGATTCGTAAAATATATATAGTTATTAATGTACATAGGTAAGTTATGGATAAGACTATTTATTACGAGTAGTACTAAGTTTATTTAACGTGTACATAGAGCATTGTTTGAATATTTCCAAATAAATGTATCAATTTACGGAACAACTTTGTTTTTATTGCGAACATCATTTTATTTTGGTAAGAAAAAATAAAAACCCACTACGTTGGTTTTCAATAGTTTTTTTATGGTTGGTTTTTCAGCTTTAGAACGGACAAGTAATATGTACAGTTAATTAGCACGTCAGGCTACCACAAACGTCAAAATTTCTCAAATTTACTACAAACAAGATAAGGTTGACATTCGATTGAATAAATTCGACAGTTTTGACTGCATTGTCTTCTCGTACTAAAGTTGAGCAATAACTTGCGTGCGTTACTCCAGCAGTAGGCCTAGCACGGATGGGGACAAAATCTCCACCACTCGACAGTGTTTTGTCTCGGAATTTAGTGGGACTAGAGCGAGAGGTTTTTTTTCCCCCAAGAAGAATTTTCCACGTCCCGTGCTAGGCCTACTGCGAAGAGAGTAGGGTCTGTGTCTCCACACAGGGAGAAGGGGGAGAGGGGAGAATCGTCAAAATAAAACACTCGACTGTTGTGTTCAAAACACATTTTTTTACATTTTTTTTATTGAAAAATATCCATCGACACAGGTGTTGGGCGTCGTCGTTGTTGTCGAGTGGTTAGACAAACTGCCGTCGAGTTTGGCACAGGCGCTAGCGGGTACCGCCACAAATCATAATTATTACATCCAAACATTGTACGTACGTACACATACAATTCAAACAGTTTTAGGCTCATCGCGTTACAAAAACCAATGCTACACCTATACAACACTCCCCATACACTCCCTTCAGTCTTTACAAAGGGGGCGGCGGAACAGGTGCATGCCGGCCGCCGCCCCGCTGCAGTTGGTAACAACTCCATCGATACACATTATATAAGGCATTTATAGAATCATTATTCTACAGGTTATGTTTCACACTCATCCACACTCTTCTATAGTCTTGTCCTTCGACAACATTCAATTATACGAAACAAAAGTGCCACCTGTAGGCCTGGCGCGGCGCGTGGACAAAATCTCCCTCCACCAGTGTTTTTTCTCGGAATTAAGTGCGAGTTAGAGCTAGAGGAAACTATTATCTTTTGCCCCCGAGGAGATTTTGTCCACGCCCCGTGCTGCGGGGGCTGAGGTACGAAGTACAAGAAAGCTGCCCCCGAGAAATCTAGACTGTCCGCCGAATACAGAAACGCTAATCAAATTTTGGGCACTGCTTATGAAGTTAAGTGGACAATATCTGTCAGAATTTATATAGAAAACCGTTAAATTTTAAGCGGGACTCAAATTTTGAGTAGCGTTTCTGTATTCGCGGGTATGTGACGCAGCGGATCACGGACGTAGCTAGAGTGCGCCGCGCGCATTCACAATGTGTTTTGTTTTTTTTTTTTACTTCTTTTTGTCAAAGTCCAAGGCACAAGTAGTATCCGCCGCTGCGGTACAATGAACTAAGCTCCGCTACGAAATCTAGCTTCGTTCAAAGAGGCGGTCGCGCTCTTGCACAAAAGTTACATGCACAACCGTAATACGCGCCGGCCGTAAGGAACTTTCGTAACACAATTATTACAAAGTAAACTAGCCAATAATCGTCCGAATATTAAAAACTCAGGCCTTATACGAGCTCCGCCTTGGCACGAGCGAGCGTGGCGCCCGCTGGTGAAGTTAAATTATATCGATATACATATATATAATCATTGTGTATAATATTTATCATCGTTTACCTATATGGCGCTCAACAATCAACACACGCACATAGAATATCTCATATTACACACAGCAACAAACACAAACGCTGTACGCTCTTACGCGATAATAAAATTTAAAAACAAAAGAGAAAAATAAAACAATAATATATCATCGCGCGGCGGAGGCGCTCGGGCGCCGGACCGAGCATGACCGAGCCGAGCCGAGCCTAGCCGAGCCCGACCGCGCACGCCACCGCCGCTAGGCCCTTTCCTTCAATTTTTTTGTGATTTTTTTTAGAAAGTTAACGTTTTCATATTTACCGAATATTTATAATACATCACAAATTATACACGAATATAAGCGGTCTCCGGGAAAGGACACTATATTCCCACTCTCTCTCCTCTACTATACATATATATAATATATATATTTCGTATATACATATTTACAACTATCTCAACATCTCCATGGACTTCGCGGTGATATTAAAGTACATTTTTTATAATTTTATACGAATGTTCGATCAGTTTTTTTCGTCTAATTATTTGTAAATATGGAATTGTAAATACTAATTGGGTAACCCTAGACATGTCGTTTTCATATAAATATTAGTGTCTGGGTCGACTTTTTTGTAATTAGAAATATTTTAATGTTTACAGTACTTTAACAATAGCATTTAGAATTATTTTAAATATTTATTTGTTTAGGGTAAAATTAACAAGATTGTCCGTAGGTTAATTTCTATGATAGGGAATAATCGCACTAACCTTACACTAATAGAAATGCGGAGCTATGGGCGTGGTCAAATTTTGTGACATTCAAACCGAGTCAATCTTACTTGGTCAAAAAGAATCTCCACTACCTCAGAATTTTACTAATTTAAATCTATATAAATACGGAACATGTTATCTACCAAAAGTTCTGCAGAATAACTAAGTGTCAATAAAAAAAATTCGACATAAAAAAAAATTATGTTGACATATGGCTTTTTAATTGGATGTTTAAAAATATTCATGTAAAGGACCACGCCCTGGCATTGGCAGTGCGTAGCCGCGGGAGCGACGTGTGACCAATGAAACGATGCGTATATTATGCGCACGGGCGTATCCACACGAGTAAATGTTGCCACAAAAAAAAAACAAAAGACAAACCTGTAGAAATACGGTAAAACGTTTCAAAGGAATACAATGTTTCGTTCACACAAATAGCTACATTCTAATTTGTTTTTTATTAAATTAATTTGGTATAGTTGCTAAAGGACTTTTAAAAATAATGTTGCCACCTATTTACGGATTACGAAAAGACAACAATTTTCAAAATTATTTGTCCTGAATCATAATTATTGTCATTATGTTGACTTGGATTTCTCTATTGTAAGTGGATTGAGCTAACAAATATTTGTAAAGTGACAATATTGAACTAAGCAAAAAACTTGAGACTGGCGAGATATACTGAACAGACGCCATTAATCAAAAAGAAGAAGTCTAGTGTTCCAGTAAGGCCTAGCACAGGTCTTGGACAAAATCTCTCCACCACTTGACAGTGAGTGTTTTGTCTCTTTGGGATTTAGCGCGAGAGGAAGATATTTCCTTTCCCCGAGGAGATTTTGTCCACGTCCCGTGGTAAGGGGGTTGGTGTTGTGAGGATACGGCCCGTGGCACCTGTCCACGTTTGGCGCGACCCAGGGAGCACCGCGCGGAGGTCATGGACTGAGCTCCCCTTGATCCCACACGGTAAGCGGCGCCGTGGCGAAAACACGTGACGGTATTCAGTTACCTACTCTTTATTTTGCCGTGTGGTGACGGCAGAGCAGAATACAATTGAAGGGGTGGACAAAGATGTTCAAAATGAGTTATGAGTGTTTTAAAATGTCAAATGTATGCATGTTTGTCAGTTAACATCTTTGTTAGGGTCTGTATTTTTGATACGAAAAGAAATTTAGGCGTTTTGAGCTCTAAATCACACGCTGAACGCCCATAGAGAGATAAAGAAGAAATGGGGGGAAGGGTGGTCATGAGGTGTCATTCAATATTATTAAGTGACATTGAATATATTATAACAATCTAATCAACCATAATTAAGATAAAAGTAATGTTAGTACTTGACAAATTTCCTTGAGCAATAAACTTGTAGTAGGTACATTTTTGGAAGTTAACAAAAAAAACAGAATACAATCATAATTGTTTACAATAATTAGCTTTAAAAGCCACCGTTCTCTCGCCACGACGCCGCTAGAAACCTAATTAATAAGTGAATTAAACTCCCTTGAGCACACAATTAATACGCCTGTTAAAAACTATTCGTCAAAGCGACCGACGCTAACTCTTAAAGGGTATTGTATAATATAAGTACTGTGTATTGTGCTAGATCAAACGACACCCCATTATATTCAACAATGTTCTCTCAACGTACTTCGCGTGGTTGCATTTTACAATAAATTATCCTAGGTTGACAATATAAAAAGTTTTGCAAAACACCCTCACGTCTTAAACATTACATTTTTTTTTACTCAGAATTCACCCCATTTTGGGAAAACAAAGGGATCCAGCCCATACAGCCTAGTGTGATGTATTTGTTTCTTCTTTATTGCTGACAAACAGTTTTAAAATTGCCCTTACTGTTAACAGGGTCCATTTAAACCCTGGATTCCTCGTTCCGGCGTTTTCCTCTGTTAAAAACATCTTTTCCCCAAAATATGGGAATTATTATTGACAATTATTATTAAATATACATTCCAACGCCATTATTATTGCTAAGAAGAACGTGCAGTGAGCAACCACGCGCCTACACTAACCGCTATCACTTCGTTTTATTGTCAAAACTAACCACACACACACGCACACACACCGTGTGTTAGGACAGCAATAGAAACGGCACGCCGCCTTGCATATATCTCTTGTTTAACATGTTAATTAATCTACAGAGGCGTACCAAGGGGCGTGCGAAGCAAGTTTCCTATGCCGCCAAAACGGTATACGAGTAGGCGTAACTAATCGTACGTTTCCAACGGAGCATTCCTCCTTTTTTTATATAACAACCCGTACGTAAACGCTACGACGTTGGCCAATATTGATAGATCGATGCCGGCATTCTACATTAGAAGGCACAGATAAGCCGTTGGTCCTGGCTGCATAATATCATAATAATATACCAGCTGTAGCAGAGAGGTGCAATGCCATTAAAAGAGGTTATTCAAGCCATCAAACTGCACAACTTTTACTGAAGGACCAAAAACAAACTTTCAAAAAAAGAAATATATACTCCCATATTTTTGGACACTTTGATGTCGGTCCCAAAGCGAAAGTTGTTCAGTTTGACGGTCTAAACAACCCCTTTGAATACCACTGCACCTTTCCCTAACACCCTGTATAGGGGGTCACTGCAGAATATTGGATACAGAAACCCCGACAAAGGGGCCGATCTCTCAGCCCTTACACAAACCACAAATGAACCGAGCATCAATCATATGTACACAGAAAGGTATATCTCTTATCCTAATTTTCGGAATGAAGCTACGCAACCGATTCGTGGAGGAAAATATACAAGTCCACAGACAGACAGACCGACGCGAGAACCAATAATTGACACCTAATTGAATGTCTCGTTCAACGGAGGGCTCTTACGTACAACTAACGTACACCTAAATAAATACGCCACGAGCATCTTCGACAAGATGGCCGACAGAAATTGTACGACATTTGGCGCGTTCGGGGCGCCCACCTAACACAATTAAGACACTATACATTATTAATATTAAAATTTAAATATACACAATAAAGTACAATAAATATTGCTCGTAGTTTCGATGTGAGTGAACGATTCAACGATCGTGTCGTCTCCCTCACGCAAGTAAGTGCACGAAGAGTGAGGCAGCCGGGGTGTTGCCCGTTACAAAAAACATTGTTTTTTTGTTTGTTTGTTTACAACTAACTTCGGATGCCTCCGAAGGGTGTTAGAATTCCGTCAAATCCCTTACAATTTCTATGGGCTCTGTAATTATAATAATATATTAAGGGGAGTAATTATCTAATTGTGAAACGCCACTCGGCGTCTTACCTATCTACAAATCTAAGATACATGATTACATATTGTTGCCCCGCCGTGCTAAGTACACCACGCACAATACCGTTCACGCCTATTCTAATACATTATTTTTACAGTGTCCCAAGGACTTAGAATGACCCGATAGCTTAACAACGGTAGGTTGCAAGCCTAGATACCTTATAGATTCCTAAAATTGCCTTCCATCGTGTACTAAGTGTGAGTATATTTAACTAAACGGAATAAATAAGAAAACAACACAACACAGACGTCCTGCATCTCATAACATAGACATTGCATCCGCATAGTCGTTAAATTTCGCACTACACACATTTAGTACACGGTCGAAGTGTTGTTACACAGAGAGAAACCTAGCATTACCGCCGCAAATAATGATAACATACAGTTTTCATGTCGCTAGGAATGTAACTAGCATAATCTAAGAACACGGAAAAGTATATAAACGTTAAGTTAGGTACACAGCTCACAAAATGGTTCCAGAATACAGCACAACAATTCATAAGCTCAACATTTGTAAAAAATATACACTCTCAAACAATGGAATACATTAAATAGCCATTTTACTATTGTCGATAAAGAAAAGAAAAAACACCCGGGATAATCTTTATAAGGCAGAGAGTTCACTAAATAAATAATTCATTTTTTTTCTTCCTTATTATTTTCAATCTTAATTCTAGGTAGTAGAGTTCAAAGTTCTGCGGCAATATACCTGCCACTGCCTTGTAAAGGTGTAACGCGCCCTTTGCATTATATACAACACGAAGTAAAATCGTCTCAATCACTCGCAAACGCGGCGCGTTATTCCAAAAAGCGTCTACCTATTTTTTTTTTATCGACAATTTGAACACATTCAACAGACATTATTGCTTTACAGTACAATGTACAATTTCAATGAAATCATTACCACAGTGTGTATATTATAATATATACGTTCGTACCTACTTAAGATTACAATGTACACAGAACCGCCCATGGCGCGTCACAGTGGTGTGAAAACGAATCGTGCTAAGGTACAACTTTTCTTAAAAACAGCCATCGGCGCCAGTTTGTTTGATATGGTACTACAAAAAAGTACAGTCGGCAGCACATCTCGTTACATCAATTCAACTAAATGCCAAAAAATTTTAATAACCTCTGCTGCTGACTTCATAACAGATTATGGTTATTCTATATTTTCATAAATTATGTAATTTAAAATACTCAATACTGTGATCTTCATTCATTATATATAATATTTATTTTTAGTTGCTATATATTATTTCATTCATACCAGATAAACGAGTAATATAAACGATAAACGAATTTTGACTTGACTACTATTACAGGATCTCCACACCATTTACCTGACCATAGCCAAGTATATACAAATATATAACTGTTTGTAAGTATATAACCTTGGCGCGTACAGAGAATATAATAATTGACAGACAGCCCTCCTTAGCACGACCATTTTGCATGTGACGCACACACTTCCACACGCCGCTTATACGACAGTTGTTGTGTTCCGTTAAAACGCACACAGTTCACACATGTTTTTTTTTAACCCTATAAGCTTTTTGGTATATACCTCACACAGACAACGCTTAATAAGTAACACTTGGAGGCACCTAATACTACGGTAGCGCTTCTCGATGCATCATTAAAACCGCACCCTTAGAACTAAAATGGGCCAAGTTGCAATTTGACATTGTCCCGAATTCCGTTGCCGAATGGACCTTTAGAAAAATTCACTTATGGTGGGTAGTTACACTCTTCCAACAGAACGGGGACAGTGTAAATTTCCAACCCAGCCCACTTTCCGCGGCACTATAAAAAAAACCCACTGACGTTTCGTTGATCCGTCAAACCACCGGCAGGTGTCACTTGGTGACGACAGCGCGGCTAGCGTCCAGCAACGGTTTCGTTGCAATCTTTTTTTTTTTTTTGCGTCTACGCAAATCAGTCCTAAGGGTGCTACATACAGAGTTCGGTATATACCTGTCGGGTGTGTGGGGTGGGGGATTTCCGAGGTGGCGCGTGCGGCCGAGTCGGGGGCGGGCCTAGCACGGCGGGGCGCGCGAGGGCGGGGCGCCGGGGCGGGGCGCGGGCAGCCGAGTTAGGGGTGCGCGCCGTGGACGCCCGGCGTGCTGGCCCCGCCAGACGAGCCGTGCTGCGGCGGCAGCAACACCTGGTGCGGAACCAGTATTATGCTCCGTCCCCGACTACTCAACAGTGAGTCGCCGGAGACGGCAACTGTTAGGACCGATCATGACGCGAACCGTTGTTATATTTGTATGGCACAGCTCACAACATAAAGTGGACTTTTTCGCCCGCTGCGCGCACGGAAAATCCCACTACAGGTCAGGGGGTGACATAAAACTATGATCTCACCTCTGGCGAAAAAAAAGAAAGCCTCAGATAGAATATTTATCGCCCTCGCTCGATGGTTCGGGCGTCAATTAATTGCGATATGATATACTATTTGTTTTATCGTCCTTGGTATATAATGTACTATACATATAAGAATATGTATTATTTATGTAATATGATACTCATCAAAGTCATGGTTGGTCCGTCGAGCTGCAGTCTTCGATGGCTCATTAGTTTCTAGGCGGAGGAAGACCAAATGTTGGGTAGTACATAATAGTAAAGCTTGGGCAGCAAATCGACCAATAATATTTGTTGTTTTATAGCCACTACTAAACAAAGATCTGTTCAAACTAATGGTTTACCTAATTTATTTTTATAATTGAATGTAGACAAATTAAGAATAAAAACCCAAAAACTCACATCAAAGTACATATGTTATTATCAATCGAATAAGTGGTTACATAACATACTGTTAACAACAGTGGTGATTTTAATTATTCTGTCTCCATTTAACAGTTTCGTTATGTATCAACTGGAATAAATTAACGAAAACTAAACAACAGTAAACAAAACATCACTATTTATTACGTCAAATTTACCCTGAGATAAATAATTTGAAATGACACGTAACTAAACATTATGGTCGAGTTGCTATCTTAGCCATCGATCAGCAAGCGGCTTTGCTTAGTTCACAATATTACCTTTAGTAAATAAAATCTATCGATTCCATACGAGGTTATTCAACAGTGTGTCAATACACTCACAGCGAAAGCCGAATGCAGACAATAAATTATCGAAAACCCAACTAAATACAGTTTGTTATTTCACACACGCCTCTTTCGGTAAACAATCTTGGTACAGTCAGCAACATAAATTGATAAACACCTTATCACTATAATAATTAATACAATATGGTGTGTTACTTATGAAGCTGACCGTACATTAATATTGAAATCAAGTTATAGGGGACTAAGCTAACACATAAAACGGTGCTCGTGAAAATATTCATTATTGAGTGCTGTTGCTACGAAACTGGATTGATTTCAACATTATTTATTTTATTAATATTTATTAGTGAGAGTTATTTAAATAACCAACAGGGCTGTGTAGATTGTTTACCAGAAGACAGGTGAGAAAAACGCAGGTGCTTCATATTACAGAGAAAGCTTTTATTATTATTTTTGCACTGTATTAACAACATTAAACGATACGGGTTTTAGGCTACATTTGTCGAAAACAAATGGACGTAATTCAGCAAAAAGGAACCAAATTATAAGTGACAAATGTATATAGGAAAGGGGTGGGCGCAGTATGTTTTTCGCTTTCCATTCATATCGGGCAGGCGCCACCAAGCCGTTCAAATAATTTTCATTCATATCATCCATCACACCGGTAAGGTAATAAGGATACTGATAAATGAATGTATAGGAAAGTAAGAAGTATCAAAGGCCCAAGAGATCAATGAACGGAGAGATTGATTGGAATGACAATATTCCAATCCACATTGCTCAATGTTTTGGCTCAGGTTTTGCAGCCGGCCACCTGCCTGACACCAACTCTCTTTGGGTGTTGTGATGGCGGGCAAACCAACAACAACACCATTCGGGTTCCGAGAGGTGCTTAGACCAGACCCTTAGTCGACATTTACGACTCCTCCTGGAGTGAATCAAGGCACATTTTATACGTTATTTTTACGATCCCAGGCCAGCGTGGACCCCTGCCACTAGCTAGTTATTATATTATAAGCAAAAAGCGTAAAACTATCTGTTGGCTTTGGCTCCTTTCTGTTTAACCATGTTCACAATGAGGTGCTTCAATTTGTTGTTTCGATCACAGTCTTGAATGAACCTCACAGTCACAATAAAAAACGCAGCTAGAATGTCGCGTAAAACCCATAGCATATTTGAAGTATTAAAATTCCATTAGCGACGAGCGCTACCAAAAAGCGTGTATATGCCACCATACTATTGTGAACTATGTAAGTTAATAATGTAACTAGGGATGTGTGGAACTGTCGTAGATTCATTATAGGTCGGCCTCTATTATACGAGACAGTTGGCAAAATGACAGGTGTTAAATAAATCTGTCTTCTCGTTTGGGGATAAACAGGGGTGATTTATGTATGTAGGTACTATGGATACACAGCTGTGTAATGGTACTCGCCAATAAAACCGATATTAATTCCACAGTTACCGATATAAATCCAACAGAGATAAATTCATGAATTCATTTATTGCAGTCACTTAAAACAAAAAATAACACCATATTCTATGTCTTTAGTAACAATCCAACATAGTAATACATCATAAAAATTCAAAAAGCTTTACTAGGAAAATTTAATACTTTAAGGGCAATGCACGCAATTTTTTTCTTTGATTTTAAGCTTATTACTGTGGTACAAATTCTGATGGCAATTGTTTTACCACTATTGGGTTTCAGAAACAAAATATTATATTAAAACCAAAGAAATTATCCAAAGTTGTCTAACTTATTTATGGTACGAAATTTTGACATTAGTGCACATCGTATTCTGTAGATAACCCTGGACTTTCCAGTTACAATATAAACAAACGAAATTCACAATCGTATGGGAGCATGTACGTGTCTTTGTTTACTAGTGGTGACGATAGATTAAGCGTGTACGCCGGCGACATGAGCTGTTAGGAGAACTGTTGACCCAAAATATCTAAAAATGTCATACATTTAAAACTATTTAGGTTTTATTGTGGATCTAGAATCTGGGTTTTAACAAGATGGTTTTAATTTATATAGTAAAGAAATAACTACCATGTATAAAAAATGTGAACAAGATGAAATAAAACGCAGCAGAGGTTAAGATAAGTGTGGAGAAGAAGGAGACTTTAACCAATGGGTAATGAGAGTAATTTCCATGTCTAATTTAATATTAAATCTGAGGGTAAATAACCTTAAAAACCACTGAGCTGAATTGAGTGATTGATCATATTCTTTTTTTGGTTGAATGTTATTTATTAATATCACAATGCAAGCAAGCATTGTACATTTAATTTGGCTGGTGTCAGCATTTTACACGCTATACTAGCTATCAATAACTTTTTTATAAAATAGTTAGCATTCAATAGCCTCTAAAGTTGCACGATCATAGACCGTACATCTTTATGGTCCTTCAAGCCGGATGTAATTTAAATAGCATTTTTTTATATTATCGCATCTTTTATTCGCTTATGGTCAACTTTCGATATTAGAGGCATAGAATCGCGAAACGCCAAATCACCCGTCACCACCGCGCTGCGTGTCGTCGTCATTCACTCACATTATATCCTAACTCAACTGTCAACGGTTTTAATAGTTCGGCCGCTTTGTGGCTCTGTAATGTGGCTGGTCAATGTACTCAAACTGAAAATAATCGACAAGTCACGTACGTATATGAGAAAACAATCACGGTCAGTATATATTCATAATATTAACACATACACTCGGCACACTAAAAGGTAAATTTAATAAAATGGAACTATATAAAAATATTAACTCAAATTGAATTGAAATGTGTTAATAAATAAATATAAAACACTGGGGGAATTAGGGCTTATTTATCAACTTACTTGTATTCAAACATAGATCTTATTCGTCTCGATTCGCATTACATAAACATAAATATCACGATACTCATAAGTAATCATTTATCCGATTAATACATTATAGGAGAGAATTGAAAAATTAGCCCTAAGGAAAGATTTTTAGAGAGTATTTACTAACAACTTTTCGTAATGTCTGGAACCATTACCAAATGCTGTTATTAAAAATGGAAACTAAATTATTTAATTGTTATATTTTGAAATATTTGGGAGCCGAAAATATACGAGTTGTACAAGATAATGTACCAGCTGATTTGATGGGCTATTATATAGACATTTCAATACCGTAGATGAACCACATGTTTGATGAAACCATGTTTAAAAAAGTTATCCCCACAGTAGAATATAAAAGCTACGGCTTGATAAACTTCATTGAATATATTCCGCAAAAAAGAACAACATATTGTTCTAGTGAATATTGATAAGATAAAATCTATTACTATTACGATTATACTACAAATAATTTCAGACACGGAGTAAAATTAATTTGATTTGAAATGTTAAATATAAACATGTATTAGGAACTTTTTAAATCTCTTTTTGAATACGATTTAATACCATATCAGATCATTTAAATAAATAAAAATATGTTTATTCATTAAAGGAATTATTATATACCCCCCATGAATCGTCAAAGAAATAGCATTGGAAACGTGTGTGTCAAAGTCAAAAGGTTTCCAAAAATTTTACGTTATGGTGTAGCTTATCCGTTCGTAAACTGCCAGGAGGCCTTGTTCTGCGAAGAACGGGCAAGTC